>JAVTVY010020614.1:0-29536 GCA_036873755.1 Hanleya hanleyi
GGTCGAATTTGGCACACTTTCGTACATTTTAGGGAGTTTTTCAGAAAAGTTGAAGAATGTTTAAAGAGGATTGCACGTCTGTCCTTTTCAATTTGAATATCTCACTTGTCTCCTAGAATAATGACAGGAGTGTGACCATTCGGACAATATATACTTTCACAGGGGTTTTGTTAATTTTTTGCATATATTTAAGGCTGAAGACCCGAACCCATGTCTACTTTTAACCGCACATGATTTAGGTGTGGAATGCACCCTTAATGTAGGCTCCATTGCATGGTTATAGCACACGAGTAGGTCAAATATTGCATGTTCTCCTACACTACACTCGTTAAAAGCGCTTATTCGAACCTTGTGATGACTTGATATGGAATGGGATAGTAAAGTGCATTTATCTTAGTCAGAAATGTTTCGATTTTATGCATACTACATGGTATGATAGCATTGGCCTTGCATATATGCGATTTGGACCTATACAGAATTACCTCCCCTTGGTTAGGCATATATGTTACCTCCCTTACTTAGGCATATATGTTACGATTAGTGACCTGTATATCCCATTATTGTCAATGTGAATGTCAAAGTGAAAGTGATTAGTTTTCAATACGGATCACACCAGCACCCTGATTTAGAGTGAATGAGAGTGCATTATTCTGGTTTTGTCACTTTTATCTCGAAGTTTGTACTTCCATCCTGCAATCTTTTGGAAAAGTCGGAATAAAAAATTATTGACAATTTGGCTCGAATTTCAGCTATTTTTGCGTTTATTTCGCTTTTCATGCCTCATTTGGAAGCTGGTCAACGCTCCCGATCTTTGTACATGGGGTTGATTGCCACGGTCAAAGCATAATGCTACGATATTCTGTTCAGCTCGTAAACTGGTGATTGTTTAGAAAAAGTTGCAAAAAGAAAGATGGGGTAGGGGGATAGTGATTGACGGTATATCCGATAAAACTGCATACTACAAGCAAGTGTCGCATACGAAGAAACTCGCAAACACTTCTAGATTGGCATAGCGTTGAGAACAGAAATTCTGAGAAAACACCCCCTAGCCTTAAAGGTGCACTCCACACTTGCCACGGTTTCGTACAAAGTGGCCCATCACTAATTTTATAATAAGGAAGGTCGCCTGTTGTTGACAGCATGGTAATTATTCTTCCGTCTCTACTAACTGATATCTATAGTATCACCCTGCTAGACGTCACCATTTCCTCAAACGAGGATATAACATTTGCTTGCTGATCGCACCTACGCGTCACTACAGAGTAATCGTTTCCGGAATTGAATATATGGCAGGCCAAAATCCTAACTTTTTCGGGGAACGAAAATGATGATCCTTTATGGTGATAAAATTTTACGAAAAACGACTAGGTCGACCTCCTGTTTGTTTTCCCCTTTTTAAAATGCCCGTTGGACGGAGAAACTTTCACATGTCTAACAAAAAAAATCATTTCGTTTGTTTTCTCAGGATGGTGGGTCGAATTTGACACATTTTCGTACATTTTATGGAGTTTTTCAGAAAAGTTGAAGGTTTAAGGAGGATTGCACGTCTTTCCTTTTCAATTTGAATAGCTTACTTATCTCCTGGAATAATGGCATGAATGTGCCCATTCGGAAAATATATACTTTTACAGGAGTTTGGTTAAAATTCTTACATATATTTAAGGCCGAAGACCCGAACCCATGTCTATTTTTAACCGCACATGATTTAGGTGTGGAATCCATCATAGAAACTTCTCTACGATTGCTCGCTACGAACGATCGTAATCAGACTTCGACGTCATATTCAAGCAGTTCACGGCTTTCGCCGTTTCCAAACATGCGTGGTAATGGGGATTTCAATTTTGTTTTTTGGAAAACTTCGACCATTCCCAGAAACAGTAAACCGCTAGTAAATGTCAAATATAACCTCTTACAACAATTTAGCATAAAAAAAAGTATGGGGTGTGGGTACCATTCGGTAGAACCTTTAAGATTAATAATTATTATAAAGGTTTGGAAATAATTTTTTTTATTGAATAAAAGTTCATTCCCCATAAAAGATTACAATCCATCGCTTCTCTGATATGAAAAACTTAACATTTGTGATATTTTTAGCCTTAATTGCGGAAAGTGAGTGAGTGAGTGAATAAGATTTAACGTCGCTTTCAACATTTTTTGAAAGGGAGGAGAGGGGCGGGATATCTACTTGTAACAGAGTAGATCTAATGCTGCCATTTTATTAATTATCGAAAGACCCTTTCAGCTCACCTGTATTCTTGATCAACTTTGAAAACAACGAACAAATCTCTATACTTGGTTCTTTCACTTCTGAGAAAATAGACTTTCGAAACAAAAATCTATATATACAATCAGTATATCATTGTGTTCTCTATATTTTACTTTGTAACCAGCTATATTGGTTGACTAACACACTTTCTAAACCCAACCTGCCGTTCTCTCACTTTCTCACAGAATATAATCATTTCAGAAAGGTATATGAAATATGCCGATGATTTATTATGTTATTACCAGAACTGCAGTAAGGACTGGTTAAGACTTGCCATTTGTGCGGAGTAACCATGGTAATTATAGTATAGTGTGTTATTGATTCCGAGTTCTGTGTTCTGAGCACTAATACCTTTTTCCAATTCTAATTTTTGATTCTTGAATCTAGCCGACAAAATTTTCGGGTTTTAACCGATGATTCTAGTACAGAAATGCTTGATACAAATGGGCCATGTGGGGTGTCGTATTGAAGCGTTTGTTGGGTTGAGTTCAAATGGAGTGCCCTAACAGAAACAGGGCGCAGTTAGGGCGCCATTAGAGCGCGGTGATTTAGACAGCTACAGCGCTGTTAGAGTGCGCGCTCTAACTGCGTCCTTGGAGATGGCATTATTCCCAATATGCCTGGAGCGCTTTTAGGGCGCGGTTTCAAAAACTTTTATTGCGCCTAGCTGCGCCCTTAATACAGCGCAATTAGAGCACAGTAGTATAGCGCGATTAGGGCGCAGTACGGGCAATATTAAGGCGCAGATATGGCGCTAATTAGAGCGCATCACCTGCTCCAATATAAAATTAGGGTGCAGTTAGGAGGCAGTAGGAGGGGTATTGTATGGATGGTACTCAATTAGGCGCAGTTAGGGCATAGTTAAGGCACACTTGGGGAACAGAGGAGTAAACATAAATTGGAGATGCAAATAAGGTAAAAGATGCTATATTGGCATCTACCTCCTCTAATAAGTCTAATTTTACTTTGCAGGTACAAGCGTGCAGCCTTCGTCCATTAAATACTTTCCGCAACTATAACCCAAACAAATAATTCAAATTATAACATTAGCATCAAATTAAAAGGATAAATCATAGTATACATAACACTAGGCTAATTTCCTACAAGACAGATGCGGTCAACAGTTTTCAATGATGCCAGCAAGACACCATGATGTTCCAAAAATATCAAATCCGTATCGCTGATCAGTATTCTTAATCCATATGATACACGTTGTAAAGTTTTTATCTAGAGTATGATGTATCTGTCATGCTTTGATTGTGATTGTTCATATGAACACTATGAGAATCTTGAAAAAATAGGTTCATAGGGCCCCTAGCCCCGGGTTAAGCGGAAATAGACACACTTTACTCGTATTTTGCTATCAGCATGCGATATGTATCGCCAATTTGAGAAACTTAGAGTGGAGACGCTTGATGATATAGCCTTGTTTTACAAGTTTCTGCAATAATGTTTTGTGACTTTGATTAAAATCGTCACATTTAACACAGGATCTAGCAAATCCTACTAGGCGAGATAAGTATACGCCATATGCAGGTCCCTCTGGTATATTACTCTCCAGATAGGGATAGTTTACGATGTCGAAATTGTAATCATCTCTTTTGTCGAAAAGTCGACGAGAGAGAATGCCGCTTCACTTTTATAGATACGAGTGCTCATCCGCCCATGGGTTCATTCACCCCCATGGGTTAGTTTATAGGAATAGGGAGAACGCGTGCCCTTTCTATACTACTCATCGCGCACTACTCATCGCGCATGCGCAGTCGACCCATTCTACTGTAGTGTGTAAGCCTGGCCCATGGAATCTCAGGTAGCGAAAACCCCAGGTCTCTCGCCCCACTCTATCCCGCGCCACACCTATAGGGATAGGGAGATCGTGTGCCCTTTCTATACTACTCATCGCGCACTACTCATCGCGCATGCGCAGTCGACCCATTCTACTGTAGTGTGTAAGCCTGGCCCATGGAATCTCAGGTAGCGAAAACCCCAGGTCTCTCGCCCCACCCTATCCTGTGCCACACCTATGCGACCCGCTGTGCAGTGAGTGAAGTGGAGGAGGAGGAGTAGTAGGAGAGCAGAAAGTGCCCCCCTATATATTTTTGCTATCGCTAATGCTAGAGGGCTGAAACTAACCACACTATATCTTTGGGTCAAGCCCTACAAGAAAATTTAAAAGAATCCAAGATGGCCGCAATGATGACGTCACTGTGACGTCATTTTCAAAAAGAGCATTTTTGGACGATTTTTCGGTCAAAATCTTAACTTTAGTTTTTTCTTCGCAAAAACTGCATGATAAATTAGCAAATAATGATCTGATATGAAATAAAATAAGTTTTACCCACTTTTCAATACAGAAAAGCAAAAATTTTGAAGAAATATGACGAAAACATCATTCTTTCTGGTACCCCACGTGGCCGCCATTTTGAATTTCCCCATGATCCCCTACTCGTGAGGTTACGCAAATAGGCTCTAAATAACCCCAATATGATACCCTTTAACGTCACGAAGTTTCAGCTCTCCATTTTTTGGCGTTCCGGAGATATCGCAGAAAGTTTGGTAGGGGGGCATTTTGCCCACCCCCCCCTCCTCCAGGCCTGGTAGGGTTAATAGGGGAAGAGAGGGAGGGGGAACATATCAGGGGGTGTTTTTTGGTGATGCTAAGATATATGTTTCAGTAAAATGCATTGAATCGCGCCGAATCAACATGCTGAATGTTTGCATAATTTTTGAAGAAAAATGGCAAAACATCACCTTTCTGATACCCCCAAATGGACGCCATTTTGAATTTACCCATGATCCTCTGCTCGGGGGGTCATGCAAATTGGCTCAAAATTACCCCAATGTGATAATTTCAAAAGTCACGGAGTTTCAGCTCTCATTTTTTTGTCGTTCCGGAGATACGAGCAAAAAAACCAACGGGGGGGGGGGGGCGGAAAGTGCCCCCATCCCCCCAGGCCAGGTAGGGTTAAGTAACATGTGTCGCTAGGATCATCTGTAGTTTCCTTCAAATCCAATGAAGGTGGATATATATCCTTCACTGCGTCATTTATATAACGATTATCCACAGCAAGAAGATCGTCTATATAGCGTTTGGTGAATGAGAAGGAACGGGCTTTGAAATATTCTGTTTATGAAAGCGTCTATATATATTTGTATTCATAACAGAACAGATAAAAGGTCAGTCAAAAGGGATGCACAATTAGTATCCATTGGAATACCTGTTGATATATTGCATTGCCAAATTTCACATAGATAATATTAATGAGAAATCCGAGCAACTCTATAAACAAAGAAACATCCCATGAATGATATCCCTTGTAAGCAGTAGAGCTAAATAATGCTTCATGGGTTATAACATTAATATATCGGCGATCAGTTTTCTTGAAAACTGATACTATAAATGAACTAAGACGAACAATATGGTCCTGATGAGGGATTGTAGTATAGCGAGTCGAGAAATGTCACGTGGATACATATACATACGGTATGCGACCTTTAGCATCAAGTTCTTCCGAATGACATTTTTTTAATACCCACATGCATTAAATGCGAGAGTTCTTAGAAACAGTAGCGCAATACCTTTCCCAAAATGCTTTTACCTGCTGAAGGGCCCTCGACAACCGGGTTGAAAGAAGCTTCTAGAACCAGTTATGAATCTTGGGAGTCCAGTACACTTTCGGTATATCGTTATGAGTGGTTGGAAGACAAATACTTCTTTCCTTGAGAAACATTTTATTGTTGTTAACTAAATCTCTCAGAGTAAATGCTGTTTGGGAGTAAGTAGACATATTCGGCGATGGTGTGCCTATACTCAACTCCTTAACCACCACCTGGTAATAGTAATATTTACATATTGTAAAATATCAAATCAGATAATGAAGGTTTATACTCATTCATATTTTGATTAGGTTATTATATAGAAAATCATATATGTATCTATTTCAGTTTTTACATTTATCTAAATCAGTTTTGGAAAGTTTATTGTAATGTTAGTTCCAGGGTTTGATTAGTACATGGCAAGTATATTGAGAGTGAGAACTCGGCATTAATCGAGCGGAAGCCAGGAAATACTGACCCGCTGTATGGTATAAACTGCTCTATGCACTTGAGTGGTCAGGAAGCACCGACAATTAAAGATAAGCTGACAACAGACTAATGGTATCTGGTACTGCAAGAGACCTGACACTTCAGGTCAAGTTATATTTTAATTGAGACTCGAATAGAAGGCTTGGTTTATAGAAATGAAATATCTTGTTAAATGTATTAAGTGTTTGTACGGTATCAAAGTGATTAGAACAGGCCAGCTGTGTTTGGATAATGACTGATGCTCAAGTACATGGTCAGTCCGGCTGTATCGTTAATTAACTGTTTGAGTTGTGAGAAACCGGAGATTAGTCCAGGCAGATGTGAAGTGTTTTATTTACTGGTCTGTATAAAATTCAATGTAATTTCACAATGATTTAGACTTGAACAACTGTCTCCCTTGAGCATGGCATCGCTCATTGTAAGAAGTGAAATGTTCGTATACATGTATGTTCGTATACTGTACGTACAAGCCATGCTTGCTATGTTACCAGCGAATAAATGCGAGTTTATTGTGAAGAAACATCGATCTTGTGTCAAATCTTTAGAGGCAACTCTAGAGTCGAACGAGCACTTCTAGTACAGGGTTATATAGAGATCATCCCCGTGTCTATCACCTTTACGTAACAGCTGATCGGACACTAAAATTCTATATTGGCGACCCCGACGAGACAAAGAAATCAAGATTGATGAGACAAAGCAGGTATGGCGGAGCAACCGATCCGTGCCCACGAATTACAGGAGATCGCATAAGATAACAGCATTGATAAATTCTGTACGTGAGGACAATGCGGTCAGTGAGAGAGCACGGTTGTAATGAGAAAAATTACGGGACTAATTCCCAACCCACGACAGAGGTGTGCATTCGTGATGTCCGACTTGAGGGTATCGAGCTGTTGGACTGTGCACTGTGCTATCATGACACGGAATTCTCAACTTTCTCCAATCTACCATCATGTAGTTTTTGCGAACTTTGACAGCGTGCTGCAAACGATTGCGTTTGACACGTTGTGTTCCAGAAAAGGTAAAATGGCCTATGGGACATGCTTTTGATTTTTAAATTGTAACCGATCTATTATAAGTCATTTTTCGGGCAGGATACCATATGATATCTGCTATATATTGATGGATATATATGAGTTAATTGTGGTTGGGAGAACAATTAACTTGTGGTAACGGAGGTATGTAAAATATGGAATGAGATAATGAATATTTTGATCATATATGTATCTTGTTGATTTCACATTTACCTTAATCAGTTCGGTTAAAATGTCAGTTCGAGCGTTTGTACATTTGAGAGCATTTCTCTGCTAATTAAGCGGAAGCCAGGAAGTCTAAACCGGGTATATACTTGTGTTGATAACGTTTCAGACCAGAGATTTGGATTTGACACATCAGGTCAATTATAGCAGGCCTGGCTGCATTGTAGAAATGAAAGATAAAGGTCTTAGTATGTAAGCTAGAGCCTACATGAATGTGGTACGGTATTAAAGTGACCAGGTCAGGCCACAGCTGTGTTTAAATTAACAACCAGTGGCAAGTGGTCAATCCGGCAGGTCCCTAATTAATTGTTACAAATCCTGGAGTTGAGGGTTTTGTACCAGCCTCTGGTTCAAGTGCTTATTTGTTTTACTGTATAAAATTCGATGTAATTTCACAATGATTCGAGCAATAACATCGTGGCTTCAATCTGTACGGACGTTTTCAGGATATCTTTGATTTGCTGTACCAATGTCTATGTTATGATGCAGAAGTAATACAACATCAACCTCTATCATCACAACGAGTTGTCTTGTAGTTCTTTGGCTTTGACTGAAGACGAACTTATGGAAACTGGGTTATATAGAGATCATCCCCGTTGTCTATCACCTTTACGTAATCAACTGATAGGACACTAAAATTCTATATTGGCGGCCCCCGACGAGAAAAAGAAATCAAGATTGATGAGACAAAGCAGGTATGGCGGAGCAACCGATCCGTGCCCACGAATTACAGGAGATCGCATAAGATAACAGCATTGATAAATTCTGTACGTGAGGACAATGCGGTCAGTGAGAGAGCACGGTTGTATTGAGAAAAATTACGGGGCTAATCCCCAACCCACGACAGAGGTGTGAATTCGTGATATCTGACTTGAGGGCATCGAGCTGTTGGACTGTGCACTGTGCTATCATGACACGGAATTCTCAACTTTCTCCAATCTACCATCATGTAGTTTTTGCGAACTTTGACAGCGTGCTGCAAACGATTGCGTTTGGCACTTTGTGTTCCAGAAAAGGTAAAATGGCCTATGGGACATGCTATTGATTTGACGCAGAACTGTACGACGGTGTTGGATTACGGCGGAGATGTCATTGAGATGTGGATTACAGCAGCAGCTTAGCAGGCTTGAGGCCTGTAAAAACAGATAAATTTTCGTCACACCTTTACCCTTCCCTTCTGGCATAATATTAAGGATGTTTGGTGATATGATGCGGGCAGGTGCCAACCACGCCTGGCACCAACGGAGAGGCGGACAAGGAGTATCTGTCAACGCCCACCAATTGGTCAATGAAGTGTCCGGCCCCATCATCGACGGTGACCGACGAAAATATAGACCAGAACAATCAGATTGAACTCTAAATTTTTTAAAATTCATTTGTGTTCGATTTCGCGTGAAAATGTGTATTTTCATATTGTCGTTCTTGGTGACGTGACAGCGTGTACCAGAAACCTATGGACAGAGTCCTTTCCGTGGAACAGTATATCTACAGGTATAGTTTGATTCATTTCATTTAACAGGTAAATGGCCGTAGTGATTGAAAAGATAACTGTGTTGTGATATATTCTCTGCCTGGACTTCCCTGAACTTTCTGCTTGACGTTGTGAAATTCCCACTGATCGAAAATAGAACGTGTGATGAACAGTATATAAATTTACAGGAATGGGTCATACCCATATGAACTCAAAGACAATTTACTTAGATAACTTTCTCGGAACATTTTGGACTGAATCCTCAATCAGGTTGGTAACATATATTGAGCAATCATGTTATATATATACCATAATAGTGCCTTATATGAATTGATGATATCTCTCGTATATTGTGCATGTTTTGTTTAAGTATGGATAATACTGCATGCCCAATGGTGAAATTGGTAGATTATATGACTTCCTTGGTGACTGGTAAAGTTAGTAAATTGCAGTTTGGTAAATCTAGCCTCTGAAGTTTTCACGATAATATTGTGAAGTAATTCCACAATGATTTTTATTTTATTAGGATGTTATCGCGATTAGTTGCCATAATAGTGTTAGCTGGTAAGCTAAAATACGTAACGTAATATTGGCTGAATAGAAATAGAATTATCGCGTACATGATCGACAGGTCCTACACTGAGTACATGTACATGTAAGTACTAGTAGCTTGAAGTCTATGGAAGCCTGTTCGCGTTCATTGACGAACCATCATAATTCCCGATTCGGCTATGAGAGCCTGGATGTCGTGAAGTTTTGTGATTAGTTGTTTATTTTGGGTCCTCAGATATAAGTCTAAGATAGTGGATGACAAATTGGTTTCAGTTAACGCGTATTGACAACTTTGTAAGTCTATTACATATTGTGTCCAGTTAACCATGAATCTCTGGCTTTCATTATGAGTAACACGCAAGTCCAAATGTTAACATTTTGCGGATGGAATACCGTATATGACACTAGCACAGGCGATGCTAGAGAAATCCGGTACTTGAGTGACAGTTATGGAGGACTGTTTGAGACATAACTACCTAACTACAGAATGATTGTGTCTATGGTGAATATTTTTATAAAGACATTGTTGGTGTACGATATTTGAGAGTGTTTGGTTGCAATTTTCAATGATTTCTAACAAGTTCAGTGAACGCGATTGATTTGGATATTTCGGTAATCCGGTGGTCTGCATTATTGACATACATCAGTAGAGTTTGAAAATAAGCCAGCTGAATCAACATCTGTTAGTTGATTTCGGAACCTATTCTAAATTTTATGTTGAAAGACCATCTAGTAATTCTTGCTAAGGAGATAAGATTATATTTATTTGAAGGCAATTTCGTTGATGTGGAGGCAGATGCCTAATGAAATCCATATCGTTTGTTTTGTATTACCATAATGACCTGTGAGGTTATAAAGTTGGTAACATTGTGTAAGGGTGCGCTGATTTAGTTGGATATTTTGAGAATGTCCATGGAATATGAGACGATATGACTATCAAGTTAGGCTGTGCAACTGTTGCTAATGAGGCGCTCTTACTTGATAAATTTTTCGGTAGTCGTGATGTCTGATTAAGCTTGAATTTGGATTGAGCATCGCTATGCTAACATAGTCAATTCTCGCTGATAACTATGATAGTTATGATTTATTTTAGACATTTTTCTCGGTACTGTCGTTCATTACTGTAGTTGGTCAAGATGTTTCGATTAAGTCGACGTGATCGTTCCTATTCGACTTTCTTCTGGATGATATTGTACATAACGAACCTTGAATTTGTCTGTCCGCTAGATGAGCATTGAGTAGTGTGTTATTTTAGCTAATGCACTTTTGATTTTACTGTTGGGTACCGCGCGAAGGGCTGTTGAGCCATGCCTAGAATGGCTGTTGAGCCATGTTTAGAAGGGCTGCTGAGCTTTGCATTTTTGAATAATGCATTTATGAGTTTTGAATACCACGTGAAGGGCTGATAGGCCATGGCGTGCCGTATACGAAGGGTTGATGGACCATGTTTGTTTGTTTGTTTATTTTTGGATGCCGTATACGAGAATATATGGCTGCGCACATGTGACCTGTGGCGCATTAGCAATGTTGGGTCACGTGATTTGTAGTATTTCCGTGGGGATCGCGAGAAATTAGCTTCAAGTTCAACTGGGCAGTATTCTGCTAACAAAGTTTATACTTGTGAATTTGGTGACCAACATAGATTCTTTTTGTCATAACGGCATGTTGTACGTCATGCATTGATACGATTTGGAACTAAAGCGTTGATCTTATAATATAAAATTATGCAGTAACACCTAGGCATATTACATGTATATCTACTCTGACCGATCGGATAGAGTGAGTGATATATGTTGTCGGGGAGTCTTCTTCTCTGCTGTGTTCCGATGGGACGGTTAATTTAAATCCGTCATTTTATTTGGCTTTGGCCAATCCTTCCCAAGTTTCATGTTTTGAATTGAGGTTAGAGTTTATCTTTATGCCCTTGTGTGAGATTCGGGATTGAATATTGTTTGAATCCTGCATCTTATTTGATTATAAAATGTCTTTATTAAATCTGAGCATTTAGTTATGTAATCGTGTAACTGCATGTTAAGCATGGTGGTATAATCGCGTTTTTTAAATTCGATATTTGAATTTTCTCAACCTTCAATTGACATTATATTGGAAAGCGGAGTTGAATGTCATTCTGCAGAATGGACATTTAACTTCTGGTACGGAGGGTGTGTGAAATTTCAAGTGAATGCTACAGGAGTGCACGCCATAAAGACATTTAGTTGGTTTCATATTTCCCTGACCATCCTTTTAATGGCTTACTTTAACCTAGTATTAGTTCATGATTTGATAATTTTGCTTTAGTTTTGTTCGAACGTTTTTCATTTTCATTCTTTGGTATCTGATATATCTATTTTTGAATTCATTGTTTGATGTTGGAAAGATAGTTAAATGTCATCCCTGCAGGATGGACATCTAACTTCCGGTGGGAAGGATGTGTAAAATATCAAATGAGATAATGAAGGTTTATACTCATTCATATTTTGATTAGGTTATTATATAGAAAATCGTATATGTATCTATTTCAGTTTTTACATTTATCTAAATCAGTTTTGGAAAGTTTACTGTAGTGTCGGTTCACAGGTTTTGATCGGTACGCGTATATACAGTACTTATGTTAAAACTGACCAGGGATGTAATTGAAGTGGTCAGGAAACACCAACAATTGAAGGTGGCTGATAACAGACTAATGGTATCTGGTACTGCGAGAGACCTGACACTTCAGGTCAAGTTATAGAACTGGATTTACATTGTATATTGTAGAAATGAAAAGGATAAAGGTCTTCTAGTTTATATGTAAGCTAGAGCCTACATGAATACGGTACGGTATTAAAGTGACCAGATCAGGCCACAGCTTTGCTTAATTAACAACCAGTGGCAAGTGTTTATTCCGGCAGGTCCCTAATTAACTGTTTGGGTCCTGTGAGTTAAGAGTTTCGTACCAGCCTATGTGAAGTGTTTTATTTACTGGTCTGTATAAAACCGTGGTGTTTTGTACAATGATTTAGACTTGAACAACTGTCTCCCTTGAGCATGGCATCGCTCATTGTAAGAAGTGAAATGTTCGTATACATGTATGTTCGTATACTGTACGTACAAGCCATGCTTGCTATGTTACCAGCGAATAAATGCGAGTTTATTGTGAAGAAACATCGATCTTGTGTCAAATCTTTAGAGGCAAATCTAGAGTCGAACGAGCACTTCTGGTACAGGGTTATATAGAGATCATCCCCGTGTCTATCACCTTTACGTAACAGCTGATCGGACACTAAAATTCTATAACAAGTTACGAAACGTAAGGCCATAGATCTTGCACGCTACGCTATATTGCTATCAGCATGCTGTTTTATATATTAAATAATTAAAATTGTCACATTTAACACATGATCTAGTAAATGCTACTAGGCGAGATATCTATAGGCCATATGCAGGTCCCACTGGAGTATTACTGTCCAAAAAAGGGATAGTTTGCGATGTCGAAATTTGAATCCTCTCTTTGGTCATAAAGTCGACGAGAGAGATTGCCCGCTTTGTGTTTGTAGAGATATATACCTAAATATGATGTGCCTCTAGGGCTATCTGTAGTTTCCTTCAAATCTAGTGACGGTGGATATATATCCTTCACTGTGTCATTTATATAGCGATTATCCACAGCGAGACGATCGTCTATATAGCGTTTGGTGAATGAGAAGGAACGGGCTTCGAATGGATCGGTTATAGAATTGGCAGGTGATCGTTCCACTGTATGGTACATGTATGCATGTTTAAGCTATACAGTATGTTTGTTCATGTTAAGAACGCTGGTCAGTATAGAGGTCAGGTTTCTTTTCAGTGCATATTTTAAAAAGAACAATATAATCTCTTTCCTCAAACAGGATTCAGTGCTTAACTTTCAATTAACGGCTGCGTTGAACAGGGAATATATAAGTAAATGTTCCCGAAAGCACATGGGCTCTTGAAAAGAAACATGTCACCTGACATAATCGTAAATCTCCATTTGTCAACGGTAGCACGTAAACGTGATTGAATAAGTGTTTGGTTCAATTGTCTTGTTTGTTTAACAGTATATAAGCGTAATAGACCAATTTGTCTTTAGTCTATATAATATATCTCCCTTGGATCACATGTGTGATTCATTGTAACTGAGGCTATAAGATCTGTCTCCCTTGAAAATGGAGTGTTCCTTGTAATAGTCTCTTTACATGATGGCTTATGAGAATTCCTCGTGTATTAACTTTTGTACCACGATCGACTTCTCCAGTGAATAAACAACAGCTTATGTTTAAAACAGTGTCTGGTCTTCTGGAAGACATTAGAGGCAACTTTAAGGTACGAATTTGGAATTTAGGCTTCGGCTTATATGGATGTCATCTGCCTCAGGTTGAAAGACGTAACAACCCCATAACATCACCCAACCCGTGGAAAAGTCAATATCATATAGTTAACGCCGAAACTTGTAGCTGAGTAGTCAGGCCTGATGGCCTATGCTACAAAATCCAGCCACTAACGTTTCAGCAGATGCTTCGATCGTTTTACGACGGTGATAGCAGTCCGAACGAGTTTTCATTACCCGTACCGTGTCCGTCTGTTTACCTCCATAGACGTGAACGAAGTTTAGTTATTTGCAGTCTATGAATTTCGGCAAACATTTTTCTAGCCAAATGTAACCGGCAAGCCACCCTGTGTTGATAAACATCTGTGGCACGTCATTCAATTCAACTTTGAAAAGTGCAATGTGCCCGCCCACGCCAGCAACCTCCCAACAGCACATGCTCTGCTCAGTTCAAACAGTCGGTGCGCGAAGTACGCATGCCCCTTCCTCATTAAAATAAGGGATATGGTTTGGAACGTAGTCGAATAGCGCAGATTCAATGCCGAAATACAAACCACATATATATTCAGCACAGAGGGATTGATACTCAAGACTAACTTGCAATATAAAATTCATTCACGAAAGGTAAAGGTTACGGATAGATAGAACTCGAACAGAAGTCGTATTGCAAGAATTTATAGCTTATTGGAGAGTTTACAATGTCATGTTTAAGTGAACAAATAATTAAGTAGAATACCACCTCTCAGGAGAATTACTAATATCCTCATCCAACAATACCAGGAGTTAACCCCTTGATCTGATTGAATAACAGTCATGATCATGAACTCAGTGCATTACTTTTGTATATATTTAACAAATTAACATGAACCGTACAAAGCACTGAGAACCCCTCGGCCTTTGTGGTATTAAAATAGGGTCCTTGTTGAACAACAAACAGTTGATGACAACAAGCAATTAGTGAAAAGATGACAATTTAACCTGGTAGTGAATCAGAAATGTAGGTCAATCTAACTAATTTATAAGGTTTCTGTGTCATAATCAGTTTAGTACACTTGGTAATGATAGACAGAGACGGACATATTACGTACGCACACAAAAGTTGACAATACTCCAATATCAATTTTGATTGCAGTCCAAGAGCCTAGACACAATCACCCTTGAAATACGGTAGTTATAAACCAATAGGTGACAAAATGAACAGCGTTGACCCATTGACTCCCCAAAATAGAGCTTTAAGACCATATACATATGAGAAGAAATATTGGTGCTCCAAGTCATAACTATTCTTCAGATATGGTGGTAACAATCAATTCATGATAAATTGACACATTTTGTCGGGTCATTCTCCTTGATGTTCAATAGGCTTCTGCTCTGTGACCATATGCATGTGTGATGCAAATTTGGTATTCTTATGTATAGTCATTCTTGACATATGGTGGCAAAGAGAAATCGAAGGCGGACGGACGTACATGATGACGACAATACCGTTCGGGCGATTTTGCCCTAGGGGTAAAAATGGTTTATCCTTACCAGACCGGGGGGGGGATTAAACTTTTTACCCTATCTCCAGAACGACAGACAATTGAGAGTTGATACTTTGTAGTTTATCATATTGGAGTCATTTTAAGCCTATTTGCTTAATCCCCGAGCAAAGGATCATAGGTAAATTCAAAATGGAGTTCATGTGGGGAACCAAAAAAGTGATGTTTTCATAACTTTTCTTCACGATTCCAGGTATTTTTTGTGAAGAAATTACACAAATAAAAAATAGAAAACTCTGACCGAAAAAATGACGTCATCTTGGATTTTTTAAAACATTTTCTGGTAGAGCTTAACTCAAGGGTATTGTATGGTAAGTTTCAGCCCCTAGCTCAAGGGGTAATTAAAACAATTAGGGGGACCGAAATGCACCCCTCGACCAGGACAGGTCTCCCACCTGGACAGGTCCCAAAAATCCCAGGCCAGATAGGGTTAAAGAAGTTGTCGATTCTCAGTCGAAGAGCTAGTGATATTGGGAACAAATTACGTAACGAAAATATCGCCTAGCAATGCCTCACGGGAAATAAAATATTCTGTTACATCCGGCGGTGTGCCGTGCGGGCGGAAATTCTGTTGATATTTGAGGTATTATATCCTAACGAGGTGGTTAACAGTCGAAGTGGAAAAGAAAAGTTTGAGGACACATAGCAAGGCATATATCAGTCTCTGTACTTATGAGTAAATGATAGGGAAATTATTGTAATAAAACAAATCCGTAGTTTTGCAGATAACACTGACATATGCTGAGGTTCCGGTAGGGTGTTCTGTTTTTCATGCCAGGGTCTACAGCACGTGGTCGCTGAGCTTATTCGGTGTCCAAATATCCACATAGGTTTTCAGTTGTCCATCGACGCACTTGAAAATCTCCACATTCCTGTAACGAAGAAATTAAAAAGCTGTAGTATGTATGTACATCTACCTTTCTCATATCGTCGCTATATAGCTGAAATATTGCTGAGCGCGAGGTTAAACCTAAATTCTCTCTCTCTCTTCCTTTCTCATATTTATGTCTCCCCGCAGTGAACCGGTCTATCAATATATTGAATGTATCATACACGTCTGGCAGTATATCTTTATAAGATATGTAGAGCATGCGAAACATTTTGAAAAGCCAACCTCAATCTGTATATATAATTCAAGAAATTATATATTGAGCATAGAATAAATAAATAAAGATATATTACACAGAATTTGCAGTTTCTTCCGCATGCACAAACCTATGAAATAACCGTTTTGATAGGCACGATGCATAGGAATTTTCTTGTATTCGATATGGTAAAGATTACTTAACAAAGACTAAGAAGGTAACACATTAGCCAATAGTCTACTATGCAGGTACACTGGGCGAGTGGGCGAGTACCCAACGCTGTCAGTCGACTTATCAAATATAATATTACAGCAACTACTAATATTTTTCGAGTGGCTCAACCTGACATGCTCCACGAAAGTGTGCATAACACCTTATTTGTGCTCGGTGTGAAAAGGAATAAGAGCCAAACATCGTGATATCACTGAAAAAGGAGAGAGAGAGAAAATAAAGGTTTAACGTCGTGTTCAGTAATATTTCTACTGTATATATAGCGACGAGAGTGTTGAAAGCGACGTTAAATCATATTCACTCACTCACCCCTACGCGTGCGCGAAATATCGTGCTCTTTTTGCTAGAGAGAGAAACTAAAACACCTCAGACAAATGGAACTGTCTTCATTCCCTGAGAGTACCATTTTGTGTCAAAAAGCCATATGTCGAGAGCAATCGCTCAATTTGTCCAAGTCACCAGATCGAACACACTCTTAGTTGCTACGTTTTTCCTCAAGAGCGCGAGTTTTTATCTGCATTGAATTAGCGTTGAAAAAGATTTCTTATATGACAAAGCGAGCTTAGATTTCCCTGCATCATACTGTACCTTGAAGATCAGCATCATTATTACAAAGTAAGGTTCAGCTTGCTTTTATAGCCGTCTTTGATTATGGCCGTTTTGTTTCCTTGTGCGCGCAACGTTGATTAGAGTGAGCAAAAAACCTTACTGGTTTGAAGAGATTATAATTACAGACAATTTTTTTCAGCCTCGTAGGATAATTTGTTCCCAATAAAATTAAATGTAAGAAAGAAAGAAAATTTATCATAATTTATCCTTTCAAATTTTGTCGAGAGATTTCAAATTCCAGAAATCAAAGAAAAATGACTTAACCACAATTTATTAGTCACATCAATTCTCCTCTAGAATTCTGCCATGTCTCGTTGTTGACTTGAAGCATTATCCTGAAACAATGTGTCTAACGTAGATCACGTTTGCTCAAACAAAATCTTCTCAAAACTGTCAGAAATGTGGTCAGTTGGCTAAGTGATGCCTGAATATTATACACAAGGTCAATTCAGATGAAAGATTTTGACAGCTTTCCCGCAAAGTTGATTTATTTCGCAAAACGACCATAATAGGAATGCTACTCACTCTTGGACCGCTTAAAAGTGGGTTTACTTTTCTTGGACGCTGGCGCGACCTATACCACTTTTGGATATGAAAAGCACATCTCTGCTGCTCCCTGCGTAGAAGATTCCTCTCTCCGAGTTTCAATTCAAAATATTGTCCATTCGATGAAAAAGCTAAAAAAAACCCTCGAAAAAACGGCCATAATACCAGGCTGGCCCGTACTCGCCTGTGTGATATACAGAACGCAACCGTTCATCAGCGTAAACTGATATAAATGCATGCGTTCTAGCCATTTTCGTTTTCCGTTCGAGTACGGAGGAATGATTGTTATACCCTGTTCACACTCGATTCCAGATCCGCGGAAACATGTTCACCCTAAATAATAGTTTCTGATCTGGCAAAACGAATTACAAGCGTCTAGTCCGTCATTCATAATCCAGCCGTCGTCCATTAGAGAATATCCGCGTCCATAATCCAAAGACCTATTCCATTTTCCACATAACAGTATTAGCACCAAATTCAAAAAGACAATCATAGTATACATAAACATAGGCTTGTTTCCTGCAAGAGAGAACGTCAACAGTTTTCAATGATGCCGGCAAGACATCATGATGTTCCAAAAATATCAAATCCGTATCGCTGATCAGTATTCTTAATCCATAATATTCGTTATAGAGTCGTCATCTAAAAAAAAGATGTATCTCAGTCACGCTTTGATTGTGACTGTTCATATGAGTACCATGAGGATCTTGAAGTACATGGGTTCATACGGCCCCTAGCCCCGGGTTAAGCGGAATTAGACACAAGTTACGAAACGTAGCGCCATAGATCTTGCACGCTACGTTCGTATTTTGCTATCAGCATGCGATATGTATCGCCAAATTTGAGAAACTTTGAGTGGAGGCGCTTGGTGGAATAGCCCTGTTTTGTAAGTTTCTGCAACAATGTTTTGTGACGTTGATTAAAATCATCACATTTAACACAGGATCTAGTAAATGCTACTAAGCGAGATATGTATACGCCATATGCAGGTCCCACTGGAATATTACTATCCAGAAAGGGATAGTTTACGATGTCGAAATTGTAATCATCTCTTTTGTCATAAAGTCGACGAGAGAGAATGCCCGCTTCATTTTTATAGAGATAGAGATCTAAATAAGATGTGCCTGTAGGGCTATCTGTAGTTTCCTTCAAATCCAGTGAAGGTGGATATATATCCTTCACTGCGTCATGTATATAGCGATTATCCACAGCGAGAAGATCGTCTATATAGCGTTTGGTGAATGAGAAGGAACGGGCTTTGAATGGATCGGTTTTTGAAAGCGCCTGCATATAGTCATATTCATAAGAGAACAGATACAGGTCGGCCAACAGGGGTGCGCAATTAGTACCCATTGGAATACCTATATCCTGCTGATATATTGTGTTGCCAAATTTCACATAGATATTTTTAATGAGAAATTCAAGCAACTCTATAAACAAAGAAACATCCCATGAATGATATCTCTTGTATGTAGTCGAGCTAAAGAATGCTTTATGGCTTCCGACATTAATATATCTACGATCAGTTTTCTTGAACACAGATACTATTAATGAACTTAGACGGTCAATAAGGTCCTGATGAGGGATTGTAGAAAAATGAGGGATTCACTGGGAAAACCCGAGAAACTCATAAAAAATATGATTTACTTTCCGTTATTGTATTTGGGGCAGGACACTTACTTCGCCACTTCAATAAGCTTTCCGTCTGAGTCGAATGCCTCCCAGAGAAAGTACACTACAGCCTGATCAGATCTAGCGTCCAGTATTTCCAGGCTTTCCTCCAATGTGGATTCCATTGTACCTACTTTCTCCAGGAAAAGTTGCAGATCTGAAAACATTGCCAAACAGTGAAACCTAAGTCGTTAAACGTGTTTTGTTTATCGTACAATTTGATAATTCAGTCGAGTGCTGTTATTACAACTTGAGACAAATTGAATGCGCCTAGCCTGAAGGGATAGTAGGAATCCACCTCCCAACAACTTTTCCTGCAGTGCCTGCTTATGTCTGTTTATGCTTATTCATTGCATAGCATAAGTATAAGATTCAAGACCAATGATACATCTCATACATAGAAGAACAAACCTGCTAAGCATGAGATACACGATGTTGGGAATGTGGAATTTTATTGTTTTACAACAAATTTTAAAATAAGAACCGAGGTTGAAACCAATAGGTGATGTTAATGGTTCAACTTTTTATGATAGTAGTACGTAGTCATACACAGGACTACACCGCCACTGGAGACCAAATAAAATTAAATGGGATACCAAATTACATATAGCACTAATGGCACATCCTATTTAGACCTATATCTCTACAGAAATGAAGTGAGCCTTCTCTCTCGATTATAATTTCGACATCGTGAACTATCTCTTACTGGACAGCAATATTCCAGTGGGACCATATGGCGTATACATATCTCGCTATACTTATCTGCACAGCCAGAAACGTTTCGATCAACCCAAGATCAGGCAATGTAGAATGGGCCACACCCGATTAACTCTCGAACATTTACTAAAAAAAAGAGCCAGTCCCAAGGTGTATTCCATGCCATGAAGACACCGTGAAACATATTCTTATCGAATGCATATATTTTAAGATTGTAAGAGATGCTTTTTTTATTTTTATCGAATACTGATCAGCGATACGGATTTGATATTTTTGGAACATCATGATGTCTTGCCGGCATCATTGAAAACTGTTGATCGCTTCTCTCTTGCAGGAAACAAGCTTATGTTTATGTATATTATGATTGTCTTTTTGAATTTGGTGCTAATACTGTTATATGGAATATGAAATAGGTCTTTGGATTATGGACGCGGATATTCTCTAATGGACGACGGCTGGATTATGAATGACGGACTAGACGCTTGTAATTGGTTTGTTGCATAAGTTTTAATGTGTTGGATTACTAAGTTATTGGCTTGAGTACTTGGAATTTTGTTTGATCGTCGCTATATAGCTGAAATATTGCTGAACGCGACATTAAACCTTCTCTCTCTCTTGCTCTCTCTCTCTCTCTCGCCTAGTAACATTTGCTAGATCCTGTGTATCATAGCCCACCAAGTATGACCCGAAAATCTTTGACTGTTTCAGAGATATTCACTTATAAAGTCGCGTCAGTGAATCCGGCGGGGTCGTTTCCCAAGAAAACATAAGAGCATTCACATCCAAATTCTAACGTAACACTAAGGCAACCCTAGATAATGAGGTTGATCCTGTCGGATTACAAGCGTCTAGACCGTCATCCTTTAAAGAATATCCGCGTCCATAATCCAAAGACCTATTCCATTTTCCATATAACAGTATTAGCACCAAATTCAAAAAGACAATCATAGTATACAAAAACATAGGCTTGTTTCCTGCAAGAGAGTAGCGGTCAACAGTTTTCAATGATGCCGGCAAGACATCATGATGTTCCAAAAATAACAAATCCGTATCGCTGATCAATATTCTTAATCCATAATATTCGTTATAAAGTCGTCATCTAAAGAATGATGTATCTCACTCACGCTTTGATTGCGACTGTTCATATGAGTACCACGAGGTCCTTGAAGTACATGGGTTCATACGGCCCCAAGCCCCGGGTTAAGCGAAATTAGACACAAGTTACGAAACGTAGCGCCATAGATCTTGCACGCTACGTTCGTATTTTGCCATCAGCATGCGATACGTATCGCCAAATTTTAGAAACTTTGAGTGTAGGCGCTTGGTGGAATAGCCGTGTTTTTTAAGTTGCTGCACCAGTGTTTTGTGACGTTGATTAAAATCGTCACATTTAACACAGGATCTAGCAAATGCTACTAAGCGAGATATGTATACGCCATATGCAGGTCCCACTGGAATATTACTGTCCAGAAAGGGACAGTTTACGATGTCGAAATTGTAATCATCTCTTTTGTCATAAATTCGACGAGAGAGAATGCCCGCTTCATTTTTATAGAGATATAGATCTAAATAAGATGTGCCTGTAGGGCTATCTGTAGTTTCCTTCAAATCCAGTGAAGGTGGATATATATCCTTCACTGCGTCATTTATATAGCGATTATCCACAGCGAGAAGATCGTCTATATAGCGTTTGGTGAATGAGAAGGAACGGGCTTTGAATGGATCGGTTTTTGAAAGCGCCTGCATATAGTCATATTCATAAGAGAACAGATGCAGGTCAGACAACAGGGGTGCACAATTAGTACCCATTGGAATACCTATATGCTGCTGATATATTGTGTTGCCAAATTTCACATATATATTTTTAATGAGAAATTAAAATTAAATGAGAAACTCTATAAACAAAGAAACATCCCATGAATGATATCTCTTGTATGTAGTAGAGCTAAAGAATGCTTTATGGCTTCTGACATTAATATATCTACGATCAGTTTTCTTGAACAAAGATATTATTAATGAACTTAGACGGTCAATAAGGTGGTGATGAGGGATTGTAGTATAGAGAGTCGAGAAATCCCATGTGGATACATGTCTGTACGGTATGTGACCTTTAACATCAAGTTCTTCCGTAAGACATTTTGAGATTTTCAATATCCACATACATTCAACGCCAGAGTTCTTAGAAATAATGGCGCAATACCTTTCCCAAAATGCTTTTACCTCCTGAAGGGCGTTGATTTGTACTTGGTCAATAGGGTTGACAGAAGCTTGGTGGTGCAGCTTCTAGAACCAGCTATGAATCTAGCTTTATATGGTGATTTATGCATTTTGGGAGTCAAGTATAGTTTTGCTATGTCGTTATGATTGGTTGAAAGACAAATACCTCTTTCTCTGAGAAACTTTTTGTGATTGTTAAATAAATCTTCCAGAGTAAATGCAGTTTGGGAGTAAGTAGACGTATTTGATGAAGATATGTCTACACTCAATTCTTTAACCAGCACCTGGTAATAGTAATATTTACATATGAATATTATATTATTCGGAGCTTTGTCTGCTGGGACTATGACGAATTTACTCTGGAGATTTGCTAGAACTTCTTGCGAATTGAGGTTTCTCAGTACTTGTTTTGCTTGGGGAAGAATACTTCTGTCAATATGGCGGATCGTTTCAACGACCTTGCTCTTGGTGAGGTCCAGCCAATCAGCGAGTACTGTAGGTTCAACTTTTTCTCGCTTAGACCAATCAATAACGTACTGTTCCAATGCAGACAGGACTATCTTCTGGTCGGCCTTCAGATTTATTCTTCTTGGCTCTTTATATTTAGGTCCCTTCATCAGGAGTAATTTCAGATCCTTATCATTCACCACATCAAGGTCACCAGTCACAATATGTTTGCATGGTGTATAGATAAAGTTCGACGATTCACAATCACAACTATAGCCTCCTGACGTGTATAAGATCCAGTCAAACTCCTGGACAGCATTGGAGTAATTGAGTATTTGGTGGCTATAGATTTAGTGTACTTATATGAAATGCAAGGAGGTTCTGTGAACTTAAAATAGTTTGGCACAGCGTAGCGCACCTCTGGATCATTGAGGATTCGAGGTCCAGTCCTTTATCTAAGTAGTTGAGTTTCAAGAAAAGCCGATCTTGAGATGTTTCGATTAAGTTCACTGGACGATACAACCGAAAATGCGCTCAACATTAATATGATAGGTCAAGATCATGTGTCAGGTTAATGTGAGTGATTGAAATATCATATGTTGTCTTTCATCTGGAATCTGATAGCCGATTAATATGTCAGTAGCCAAGTAGCTTGAATATTGTTATGACAGCTCAGTGGCATCACCACTCCGTGATCAAAGTTTTTTCTCTCCATCGGCTCGGTGTTCATTTTTCGCACACTGATATAAATTGTCAGTTTCTGTGTGGGCGTCACTCGGAAATTTTGTTTTTCGAGCTCCCGAGAGGGGCTTCAGATTGGCTTAAACTATGTACTCGTAATAGACAATGGAGAGGTCCAAGTACAAATCTAGTCATATGTGAATGGGATGCAGTTTGCTATAGTAGGAGAATCGGTTCAGGGATACCTATGCTCCTCAATCTCATCAAATTAAGTTATTTGACAGGACCACCCATTCGCCATACATAATTCCACAGTCTGTCGGCTAACCACGTAGCTTTCGACATGTAAAGCTGAGTATCGTATTTTAAATGTCGAACTCCTAATAGATAGTTGATATTTTTGAAAAAAACAACATGTGGTGTGGATATAATGCATGCACTACATTAGGATACCAAAATGTTTCTTATGTAGCATAATATTTTAACAAGAAATATTTCATGTGCGCTATAATATGATCCAACATCCAACATAAATTATTACATTAATCATAAACCACATTTCCACCACCTGTTACAAGAAGACAATATAGCAGCAACTGTAATACAGTTAAAATAAAAATAAACAGAAGAAATTCTGAGAACCCCAAACAGTACTGCGAATATTGAAGAGAAAGAGAGATATTTAAGGTTTAAAGTCGCGTTCAGCAATATTTAAGCTATATAGCGACGACCAAACAAAATCCTAAGTACTTAAGCCAATAACTTAGTCATCCAACACATTAAAACACACGCACACATTAAAACAAACCGATTTCTCACAAATAACCCGAGAGAGAGTCCTCTCTCACCCGACTAAAAAGATCTTGCAAAGTCGATAAAAACCGCTCGATGAAACGAATCTCTTGAAATATTAAAATCTATGCATTCGATAAGAATATGTTTCACTGCGAGATCTTCGTGGCATGGAATACACCTTGTGACTGGCTCTTTTTTTTGGTAAATGTTCGTGAGTTAATCGTGTATGGCCGATTCTACATCGCCTGATCATGGTTTGATCGAAACGTTTCTGGCTGTTCAGATGAGTATAGCCTACAGGTTTTTTGAACTCCTGTAGTTTGTTATTATTCACAGCATCCCATAAAGATTGAAACAGCTGTCTCACACAGGTACAGATAGAGGGTCTGAAATCGCTATATGGGATTACAACATGATCAACCTCATCATCTAGGGCTGCCTTAGTCATTCTATCAGCTTCAGTATTACCTTTGTGTCCAACGTGTCTAGGCAACCAACAAAACAAAATATCAATCTGTTGATCAAATCCACAGTAATGTAATTGTAGAATATTGGGATGAGTCAAGTTCCATTTTTCATCGCTTGAAGGCATGACTGATTTTTGTTTCCTTTTAGTGGACCCAATACCTTCCAGAGTCAACAATATAGCTTTTGCTTCTGGGAATATTGAAAATAACAATATGATCCGTCGATATTTCTTTTATAATTAACAAAATTGAACATATCAAAGCAAAAAGATGTTTGGTACATTACTATGTTTGCTATTCTCAGCGTGAATATTGGAAATAACAGTGTCATCCATCAGTGATTATTTTATAATTCGCAGAACTACAAAAATCAGAATAAATAATAAATGAATAAACTGTCTTTCGTTTTGTGTTTACGCATGGTCCACACTTGAAATCAAAGATCATTCAGAAAAAGCATTCAGAAAAATCATGTTAACATAAAAACTGCTATTATTAATGAGTATTAATAGATAACGTTTTGAGATATTAACAATACCATGATCAACATGGTTGTTTATAGAAATAGAAAATCCAAAATGAGCCCCCTACCAAACTTTCTGCGGTATCTCAGGAAAGACATAAAAATAAGAGCTGACACTCCGTGACTTTATAATCTGTCATATCACGCAGTATTTGCGGAGAAATTGCATCAATGAAAAATTCGAAAAATCAACAAAAAATGCCGTTTTTGAAAATGAGGTCACTGTGATGTCGTCAAAGCGGCCACCTTTGATTATTTCACATTTGCTGGTAGAGTTTGACCCAAGGGCAGAGTGTGGTAAGTTGCAGCTCCTTATCTGAAGGGGTGAGAGAAATAGTTAGCGGAGGGGGGGGGGGGAAGGAGGCGAAATGGTCCCTCCTCAGGCCTGGACAGGTCCCAGGTAGGGTTACTCACCTGGGGACGTAGTTATGGCCTGTTCTTGAATCGGTAATACTCTGAAGTCGTCAGTGTAAAGATCTAACAGTTTCGTGTAATCCTTATCGCTGAGATATTCACGAAACCGGTCATTTGCCTCTATTACGCCTTGGATCCACTCTACAAGAAAATGTCAAGATTAAGGCACATACAAAATGTCAATGGAGCTGCAGTCCTTCCAGACTGTAGCCACAGTTTAAGAATTGACAACTAAAATTCAGAAGAAAGAACGTTTATCCGGGATAATGAAGACGGATGCGTCTCGAATTATAGCATTTTCTTGCTCTTTTGAATGTTTTCAATGGATCCAAACGTCGACAATGTGGAGTTCCGATGCAAAGTCTCGCTCTTTTGCCTTCCGGTTTCAATTACACACAAGGCCGAAAGTCACGACATTCTAAAAAAAGCCAGGGATCGATAGGAAAGTGCGAGATTATGTGAAATCATCGATTTTCGTATCGAAGCCTTGTTGTTTCGACTTCCTTCAAAATAGGCCATAAGTTCGAAGAGGGACGGATTGATACGAAATCTCACCCTTTCGTCTTTTCCACCCGTTGAAAAAGAGAAAAAATACATGAAATCTAGTGGCACCATTGTGCTTCAATAATCAGCACAGCACCTCGAGAATTTCTCTTTTGAGAATTTTGCACATATCCTTTCTACCGAAAGCCGTGAATAATGATCAATTCTTGGTCTGAAGCTTAAATGTTATTCTAATTTTCCGGTTGAGAATTTTCCTCCTCCGACATGGAACTTTATTTCTTTATATCAGATGCTCCGAATGAGTTGGGTTGGTATTGGGCGGTGGTGAGGAAGCATAAAAAATGCTAGCGCACCGATCGAGAGCTATTTGTAATTTGGAAGAGACCTACCTTCTTCGGTCTTCGGACATTTTTCCCCATAACACCCAAGGATGACAAATGCAGTTAAGACGATAAATGCTTTCTGCGCCATGGCGAAAATATGTCATCTACAACGACCAGAATGAAATATTACACTCGACCTTGACACTATTGTAGTCGAACAGGGGGAAAATAACTCAGATAAAACTACAATTTATAATATTCATTGTTGGGCGAGAGAACATTTCATCCCAGTTAAAACCACATGATGCATGATCTGGCGGGGAATCCGTATGGGTAAATTAAAGAATTGCAAGTACATCTCGTATTTTACATTTGTTTCATTACCCGCAGTTATCCAATTGATTTTGGACTAGCAGGAATAAGTCTCATTTGCAGCGAAATATTTGCTGTCAGCTTCCTGTGTGAAATGCAGTAAAATTACTTTACATAACCTTGATAACAACTGACCGTTTCAGAAAATCATTCAAAAAGATAATTTCCCAAACAGACGGAGAAGTCAAATTGCCTAATTCAGAATTTTTCTACCACTCAGCAGCGAATAATTTCCAACGCAGCAGGGGAAGCAAACTGCTTATTAATAATAAGTTACAATTGTCCTACCTCTCAGTGGCGAATAACTTTCAATCTAGAAGGGAAAACATCATGCTTAATTTACAATTGTGCTACATCTCTGCAGCGAATAACTGCCGACCTATAAGGGTAAAACATATTCCTTAATTTACAATTGTGCTACCACTCTACAGTAAATAATTTCCTATCTATAACAGAAACACGTTATGAATAATTTAAAAGTGTCCTTCTTCTCAGCAGCGAGAAACCAATGCAATGCTTACCAATGCAATGCTTACAATGCCGCTCCTAACTTTTATCTGCTTTTAGCAGTCAAACCCGGAGATTTATATATCTACATTTTCCCCTCAAATGGGATACGCGGAAATTTCTGACTGGTTGATCCAATATTTGATCGCAATATCCGTATGCTGTTAAGGTAGGCTGTCCTGTAATATGCCACTGCAGTTATTATTTACCAGGTGCCAGCTGGGATTAGGAAGGTAACGCTTATGCCGGTGCTAGGGGCCGTGTGGTCATATCATCCAAGTTGCCACATGAACAGGTACAATAAAAGCGTACCTGAGATACAACACATATCACGAATCGTTAGATTCTTGGTATGTGCTTTAGAATAAGTTAACCAGAAGACTATTCTGGGAAGTCATGTGACGCAGTCAGTATGTCGGCACCTCTTCCCACTTCCCTTATATGTGTTGTAATTATACGCCAATCTATTTTTCAGTGTTAATTCTCGATTGGGGGAGGGGGGATAGAATTAAGGTTTAACGTCGCGTTCAGCAATATATAAGCTATATAGGGATTATTAAACAAAATTATAAGTATTCAAATTAATGACTGAGTAGTCCAAAACATTAAAACATACGCACATTAAAACTTATGCAACAAAACGATTTCTCTCAAATAACCTAAGACACAGTTTTCCCTCACCCGACCAAACAGATTTTTCAAAGTAGTCGCTCGATAAAAAGAATCTCTTACAATCTTAAAATCTATACAGTCGATAAGAATATATTTCACTCAATATCTTGCGACTGGCTTTTTTTTAGTAAATGTTCGTGAATTAATCGTGTTTATTATACCTCATGTAAATTCGTAATGTGTTCATTGGTTGACAGTCTGTCACGTGCCATTCTACAAATCGTGATGTTCAGTGATGATCAGTCATATCTTGCCTTACCGTTGAATAAATGTCATGTACCACGGCAGAGCGTTGAACATGACAAATTGTTCCACGGCAACATCTGCCGGACCAAGAGTTGGCTCCCACAGTGCGCGCGCCAACATACTTCCCGAAACGAAGATTGATGTGTATCTTCGTCGACCTGATGTGTATACGTCGGCCCGTCGGTGATATAAATTAGTGAATGTGATTTGGTAATTGACTGAAATAAATTTGGCATCTTTTGAAAAGGTACGTAAGATCACCGAGAACGTTACTCATCCAAATTATGCGATTGAGTCTACAAACAGGCCTAGATCGAACAGTCGATCTTGACACGACGTTTTGAGACCAACAACGGTCGCGCAGTGTTGAACACGATATGCTTATTTCACCGTACCATCGTCATTCACATGATTATAAAGTCCCCATTTTATTCAAAAAGGACATTCGGCATAATAAAACAACTATAGCATGTTACAGAGTGGGACATCACGATTTTTCAGCTTTCGACAAGTGATGTACAACTCGCACTGCGCGCTCGTTGTAATCACTTGTCGAGAGCTGACAAATCGTGATGTCCCACTCTATAACATGCAATAATTGTATAATGGCCGAATCTATGAAATTCTCGTACCATCCTGAGTGGTATTAGAATATTTCGAACGCGCTCGAACACTTTCACGTATAGAATATTTTTAATAGACCATTGTTTAAACCCAGTTAGAATTATAACGATTTCTATAATATGGCGTACAGTTTACGTGAGTGTATAAGTTATTTTATTTTATTTTATAAAAACATACGTACAAATATGATGTCCCTTCCCTAGTATTGGAAGTTGCCCTGAAATTCAGTTAAGGATGTCCGCTTGTGGTAAATCAAAGTAATTAACTTTTGAATAATTTGTGTTTTTGCATTCATAACTGTGTAATATGATGAAAAACAAAGAAAAAATATAGGTTCGTGTGCATTTTTTAGCTGTAGCACTGTTGAATGGACTGACCCCATG
>JAVTVY010020614.1:29559-73363 GCA_036873755.1 Hanleya hanleyi
CCAAAGGCGGATATCAATTGCAAGCGGCTAGTCCGTCATTCATAATCCAGCCGTCGTCCATTAGAGAATATCCGCGTCCATAATCCAAAGATCTAT
Organism: Hanleya hanleyi; assembly: GCA_036873755.1. NCBI lineage: Eukaryota > Metazoa > Mollusca > Polyplacophora > Lepidopleurida > Hanleyidae > Hanleya > Hanleya hanleyi. Next base: position 29,656 of record JAVTVY010020614.1, read on the forward strand.
TCCATTTTCCATATAACAGTATTAGCACCAAATTCAAAAAGACAATCATAGTATACATAAACATAGGCTTGTTTCCTGCAAGAGAGAAGCGGTCAACAGTTTTCAATGATGCCGGCAAGACATCATGATGTTCCAAAAATATCAAATCCGTATCGCTGATCGGTATTCTTAATCCATAATATTCGTTGTAAAGTCGTCATCTAAAGAATGATGTATCTCAGTCACGCTTTGATTGTCACTGTTCATATGAGTACCATGAGGTTCTTGAAGTACATGGGTTCATACGGCCCCTAGCCCCGGGTTAAGCGGAATTAGACACAAGTTACGAAACGTAGCGCCATAGATCTTGCACGCTACGTTCGTATTTTGCTATCAGCATGCGATATGTATCGCCAAATTTGAGAAACTTTGAGTGTAGGCGCTTGGTGGAATAGCCCTGTTTTTAAAGTTTCTGCACCAGTATTTTGTGACGTTGATTAAAATCGTCACATTTAACACATGATCTAGCAAATGCTACTAAGCGAGATATGTATACGCCATATGCAGGTCCCACTGGAATATTACCGACGTGCCGAGATCGGAATGTTCACCTGTAGGAAGCCCGAAACGTCATCACCCACGTGACATTACACCGAGGTGAGGCAGAGTCATTCATGTACATTAGGAATGATAGATTTTTTTTTATTTGTAGCTTTCCATCGCCGAGTTCGTTTGCGAATACCTATTTATATTTGTGATAATAAAAATGTCGAAGTTGACGTATTTTGAACGCCTCTGTCTAATCTAATTTCCGAGTTATGTGGTTTTGACAATGTCCAGGCATGCGACGTCACCTGGTCCAGGACGTCACTTCGCTCAACCTATTACATTTCTTCAAGCTGAGATAAACTATACTAATATATTAATGTCGCGTTTATGCAACGATAAACTATAGTCACATAAACTAATTAGTAGAGTCGTCATGCTATGTTGTACTATCTAGCAATTTCACAACCACCAATATAGCATTGATTGTCACGAATGAATTGAAAAAGAAAATAATACGCAATGGCTTTCGACATGGATTATCAGTGTTCTTTGTCTTGAAAGATAAAACGTGCGTTGAAATATCATCATGATATTAGATAAGATAAAATCCTGTTATATTTGTGCATTGCCTTATATCACTAATGAGCCAAAAAGCACTATTATTCCTGCAGACCCAGTCCAAAGCTTGATTTTGCTCTCTACCTCGCATAATTTCTCAGTCAACATAAGCTCGCGCTGAGTTTGCTGGGTAAAACAATTTGAGTGTTATACAAACGAATCATGCTAACTAAACTACATCAATAATGGTTGCACAATGAATGGAAACCCTTTTTCACAAATGATTTGCCTGCACCGAAAAAGTGTGTGAGTAAATGATATTAATACGTAATTGTTAACCTGAAAGAGTTCCAGTTTATATTCTCTGCGCTAAAGCAGACGCGTGCAATCACGGTATTTCATCAACAGTAGAGAGCACGGTCATCTTTCTTGCGCCATTCTGTGAAGAGTTCACAGACGTAAACAATGTCCGCTGCACTGATTTCAGCATTCAGTGTCGTGATTGTCGTGACGGTAGCAAACAACCTCACATTTATAGGACTCGTCTTCAAAAACAAACACCTACAGACAGTGACTAACTGGATTCTCTTGTCCTTGGCTGTCAGTGATTTTCTCATGGGCGCCATTATTGCTCCAATCAGTGCGGTCTTTCTCACTGGCGTTCCTATTGTGGGAAATACATTCTGTGTAATTGTGGCGAGTTGCTGTTTTTGTGTTACTGTTGTCACTGCGTCCCACCTTCTGATTGTATCTTTGGAGAGATACGCTGCGATAGTTTATCCTCTTCACTACACGAATCTGGTTACAGAAAAGAAAATAAAGCTGTGTATCGCGGGATGTTGGCTCATACCGATTACAATATCCAGTTTTCCAATGGTCGGTTGGAATGCTGAAGAGCAATGGCTGGCTGCAAACAGTACACGTTGTCATGTTTTTAATATACTACCATGTTCATATTTGTACTTTATAGGAACGCCAGTTGTCGTCAACTGCATCATCGTTATAGGACTATACCTGTGTATTTTTAAAGTGGCAGCCAGACGTACCCGGCAAGTGAATGTGATGCGGTCTAACAAGGATACACATGTGGGAAGTCACTGGACACAGCGTACAGATATCAAAGTTATTTTGTTTGCAACAGCAGCCTTTTTCATCTTCACCAATATGCCAGTAGTCATCGCGGCTTATTCTCACTGCCACGTTTGGCATGAACTTCCAGAGGATGTTCCGTCCCTTCTTGTACTACTGATGTACTCAAATTCTATGTTCAACCCATGGTATGGGCAACCGCAATATACGTAAGGCGTTGTGGTATTGCATCTGCAGAAACAGCTGTGTACGGAAAAAGTTTTTCGGACAAGACGATTTGGTACATACGATTGCCACTGTTGCTAGCCGAGCAAGACGTTTCCGAACGAAGTGATGATTTATTGGCGAAGGTATTCGTGTTTCAGCTGTGACAATGGTTGGTACATTTGTTTGCTTATAACGTTAACGTAGCTATGACAAATAATGTCATCATGAATTATCGCGTCAATTTGTTTTTCTTTCGAAAATATCACTCTTGCCCGATAATCAAGTTCATAGTAACTTTTTTCCCCTTGTAAGGACGTCTACGATATGGCTGTTATCCCTAAGTTCTATCTGCGATTCCGACTGTGAGAAATAAACCGCATTTTCAGAGCTTGTGGTTTTGATCCTTGGGATATGGCGCGCAAAGCAAAGCATACAACCACATAAGCAAACCTTCAACTGAAAATTAAGTGTAACATTTCTTGAAGCTTGTGCTGTGCGGATAATGCGACTCGTGGGAAGTAATCAAAGTAAAACAGTGCATGTTTCCTCCGCTCCATCCTTTATCTTGGCCGTAGAGGATGGTGTATACCGATTCCTAGTGTGGACAGTAAGACGTGTGGTATCGTTGTGGTCAAACCTTTGTGACAGTCGTCTCAAAGTGTGTCTAACATCTCTGTTTTACATTCGTAGAAACATCTTAGTCTATTTTCAGGCTTCTGAATTTAGGGGTGCACTTGCTAGACCATGCCCATGTCTTATATTTTATGCATACCCTTAATGACCAAAATGTGTAATCGTGAATTTACCATTTTAAAGTGGAGTGCAGGTGACCGCTATACAACGGAAATCTGAACCAATCCTTCCTCCAACTCTAGCCTTGTGCTCTTCATCCTGTCCCAGTCATTGATGTAATAATTTGTTATCTTAATTTCCGTCGGTGTGAAAAAACAAAACGATGTCCGGTATGACTAAATGTCCGGCTCCTATCTTTTAATCCAGCTGATACATAGGATATTAGGTCCAATTACTGATTCCTAATTCACATGGTATAAACGGTTGGATGTTCATATATCTAGCACAATGGGTCTTTCCCAAGCATCTGTGTGAAACCAGTCAAATCAAATCCCGACATATTTGCCAGAGATTATTTGCGCAGATTATCCAGTTCCTAGCAAAGATGTCAAATTTAGCAAACATTATAATTGTTATCAACTTCGTTTGTCTAATTGAAGTTAAATTTCAATTTTCGCATGCCCATTATTATAGTTCAACTATACTAATACCACATTACATAATTTGCGGTTCGCTGCATTTTTATACGAGGCGGATAATAAAATACAAATCTCAAATCAATGAGCAGGACAACGTTGGGCTTTACATCCCAAATGCTGATTTAAATGAACGCGCAAAATGGAACGGAACAATTACATCGGATTCTTGAGCCATAGAACGCGCGAAACAACGCCATTACCCACGTGACGTTACGAGCTGAGTGATAAATTTATTTATTTGGTATCTTTCTGTCGCCGATATATTTTGTTTGCAGATGTCTGCCTAATTTGTGACAATAAAATATTTGAAGCTGAATTGTTTTGAACTCGAGGCGTTCAGACCTTATTTCCTATTACTGTGGTATTAACGCGCATGAAGTTGAATAATTAATTAGACGTGCTCTCCGTCTTGAAAGCAGAATCTTGAGTCGAATATCCTGATATGTATGTTGATACATTCAGATCACATGTGATAATTGGTCGCCACAGAACATTATTGCGTGCATTAATTTAAAAGATAATGTTAAACCTGTACATCCATTTCAAAGCTTGCCATTGCTTTCTACCTTCTCATAATTCTCAGTTATCGCACGCTGACGCTGAATTTTCTGCCTAGGGCAATTTGAGTGTTCTACAAACAAATCATACCAACTAAAATACACTAGTAAAGGAAAGCTGCTGTTTGCTGTGGAATGAGTAGAAATTTTACTCCATAAAATGATTTGTCTACGCCGGAAACGTTTAAAGATATTAATTCGTAATTGTGGTGGATGCTGACAAACATTACACGAAGGTCACGCTGGAACAAAACTCGTTATCCAAGAGTTCCAGATCATATTCTCGACGCTAGTGTAAGCGTATGATCATGCTATTTCATCATATTTAGAGAGCACGGTCATCTTTCTGGCAAATCTGCCAGTCATTCTATGAGAGGATTGTGAGTAACCGTGAAAATGTTCGCTCTAGTCATTTCAGCATTCAGTGTTATGGTTATAGTGACAATAGCGAACAACCTCACCTTTATCAACCTGATCTTGAAGAACAAACATCTGCAGACAGTGACCAACTGGACTCTCTTGTCCTCGTCTGTCAGTGATTTTCTCGTGGACAGTATTATTGCTCCAATCGGTGCGTTGTCCTTGTTGGGTGTTCCTGTCGGGGGAGATAAATTGTGTTTAATCCTGTGGAGTTGCCCTATTTGCGTTCTTGTCGTCACTGCGTTCCACATTCTGGCTGTATCGTTGGAGAGATACGTTGCGATAGTATTCCAGCTCTATTACCCGACTTTGCTTACAGGAAAGAAAATAAAGGTCTGTATTGCGGGATGTTGGTTCATACTGATTACGATATCATAAAGACATCCGTCATCTTTGGAACAAAGTTCAGTCTACAATGAGAAGAGCAAAACGCACCGACTCCCCATCGGTGTGGGCATAATTAAGAACACTTAGAAACACGCTTAGGGACTTGTGTACTAATAAATACAACACTTATATAATTGACCTAGGAGAAACAGTGTCCGGCAATGCTAAACGATTCTGCTCCAAGCCTTGTATCATTTGAGGGGAGAAAGGCGACTGAACCTAAAACCAAAGTTGGCCTTTTTAGCGATTATTTCCAATTTATTTTTACTCGCAAGCCCAAGCTCCGGTCCAGACAGTTCCCTGTGATACCCATTACGCAACGTGTCTGTCTCGGGGGCGTATCTATTTGTGTAGGTGAGGTTGAAAATCACGAATCGTATGGTATGTGCTTTAGAATAGGTTAACCGGAAGACTACACTGTGAAGTCATGTGGCTCGGTCAGTATGTCGGCACCTCTTCCCACTTCCCTTATATGTGTTGTAATTTTTACCTGTATACAGCGAGATTCTGCTGGTGGACGCTTCGTCCCCGAGGTCCGCCCCCTGTACAGACCTTTTGGTCTTTGATATATGTTGGCATTTGTGGGAAGTTGATGCTGGGTCGACATCGGGCCTTACAGACTAGTCTTTTGTGTTAAATGCCGTCATTTTTATCTGACGACGATACAGCTCATCAATTACCAATATACGAGTTGTCAGAGCATTTCCATCATAGATCTCTAGATTTGTATCCAATACCGCTTATGCCGGTGCTAGGGGCCGTGTGGTCATATCATCCAAGCTGCCACATGAAGAGGTACAATAAAAGCGTACCTGAGATACAACACATATCACGAATCGTTAGATTCTTGGTATGTGCTTTAGAATAGGTTAACCGGAAGACTATACTGTGAAGTCATGTGGCTCGGTCAGTATGTCGGCACCTCTTCCCACTTCCCTTATATGTGTTGTAATTGCGTAACCCAGATACAATCAAGGCTTGCGGACCAGACGAGCTCCCGGCTCATATCTTAAAAGAATGCGCATTTGAGTTAGCGCCGTGTTTCTGTTTCTGGTCAACAAATGTTTGATAGAAGGCGATTTATCAAATCAATAAGTAAAGGCTAACATGATACCGGTACATCAAAAAGGCGATAGGTCATATGTTGATAATTACAGACCTGTGTCATTTCTTGGTATATGTAACAAGCTTTTAGAACGATGTATTTTAAATTATATTCAACTACAACTCAGCTTACACAATTTTTTTTATGAAGTAGGTCGAATTTTGGACGGATCGGAACAAGTTGATATTTTATATCTGCATTTTGATAAGATTCTGTCCCACATGATTTGCTTCTCCACTAAATTAAAATGTACGGTTTTAATGCATATACGTGGTTTTAATACATTAGATTACTGAGTTATTAACTTGGGTCATATAGAATTTTGTTTTGATTGTCGCTATTTTGTTTGATCGTCGCTATATAGCTGAAATATTGCTGAACGCGACGTTAAACCATAATTCTCTCTGTCTCTCTCCAATCAAGTCTAAACGTCTTTTGTATATATAGCTCGTTAGGAGCATTTTAGAATATTCAACTCCGCCTTGGGCAGTTTGTACCAAGAAGTCTCTACTGCGTCTTGAAGGAAAATAGAGGAGAGCAACCAAATACATCCCTGGTTATCGTGAGAGCCGTGGTATTGAGTACAAAGGCGGACTTATCGAGTTAAAGCTCCTCCCACTTAGCTATGGACGCGAAATTACCGATTCCATAATTTTAGCGAATGTTATCAGGGTGACTACCATGTATATATCCAAAAGTATGTTTTATTTAAGTCAGACAATACTTTGAAAAAGCAAAAATTTAAGAATCTTTTCGATATTCTTATTTCAACAGAGTATTTTATTAATGGAACTTGAAGCCTTTCGTTTTATTCACCACCAACAGTTTAAGTGCATACAAATCCAAACTGAAGAGATTTTATTTAAATATGTTTGACCAGTATTTTATTTCTGAAAACCCATGTACTTGGGTTAGTAAATGCCGTTGTTCCCGTTGTCGACTAGTATAGTTATTAGTATCTGTTTTTTAATTGAGTCGGTAGTGTAACAGTTTTCTCACATTTTTATTTTCGGCATATTTTAGTAATTGTACTTCGTCACGGATCTAACTATAGATATATTTTAGTAGTATATATATATATATGTATATTTATATTTTCTTTAAATACTTGTTAAATGTGTGTATGTATGCTGTATGTGGAGGGCACTTAGTTATAGGTGCTGGTCACCTATTGTGACCGTCCTGTTATACACAAAGTTTAATAATAATAAAAAATAAAAAAATTATGCTGATTTATTCTTATTACAGAAAAGCTTGAAAAAAATGTATGTAGCGGTTACATAGTTCTAATTCTAACAGTATGTTATCTCTTATTTGATACGATTGATTCATTGGCTATATATATATCGCATAAGCTTGACAAAAATGTATGTAACGGTTACATAATTCTAATTCTATCAGCACGCTATCACTTATTATGATATAATTGATGCATTGGCTATTATATAGCAAATATGGAGAGCACTATTTCGCAGGTGTTCTCCAAGTCAGTACTTTTTTAGTTGCGATATAGGGAGATAAGGTTAACCAGCATCGAATCCTGTCCGCTATGGGCCACGGAAGTGACAACTGTACATGCTCGATGAAGCTAGAATTGGTCCCCAACAAAGGGAATAAATCAGAAAAATCTAGGGACTAGCTTAGCGCATTGGAGCATGTGCAATACTCACGACCTGAACCATGAGCAAGATGGTATTAATATGCTGGGGGTAAATTCGATGCTGGCTAAACAAGAATCCATTACTAACATCAATGGTATTTTTTCCTTTAGGTACTATGATGTAAGAAAGTCTGAACATCATACATGTGAAATTTACCAAGACATATTGAAAGATTCCGACTCTAATATCATTATTTTGACTTGACAAAAACCAGGAGCAAGACGGCTGTTCAAATGAATACAAATTCGGTAATATGTATCACACCTCCGAGAGTAAGATCGTGTCTTAATCAGTATCTACGTCCTATAACTATTTCATGCAATTCCTACATATAGTTGGAAAAATATGGCCATCGAAGGGCCGCTTTCAAATCGCAAATAAATCTTCATAAACTGTGAGAAAGACGCACAAGTGGACACACAGCTCTAATTTGTATCCGATCTATATCTTTGGCGTTTAGTTTTATGCAGGTGGGTGAGCGAACGAGTATGATTTAACGTCGCTTTCAACAATCTTTCATTCATATCACGACGTTTGAGTCCTATTAGTCCAGTCAATATGTGCAGATTTTTCATCGGATTGTGCCTTTTTTCATAAAAGCATGAAATTTGGCACAGGTGTACATCGAGGCGTAGAGATCATTTCTGAATATGGAGCCACTGCGAATTTTTCCTATGTAGGTCACAGCGGCCATTTTTCAAAATGGCCGCCAGGATCCCATATAGCATTAGCAATCCTGCACTATTTCTTCCCTTTGGGACTTTTTCTTTGGGTCATTTGTCAAAATATTGATGGAAAGTACGATATCAAAGTTAGACAAACGATAATGGTCTGTTGACCGAGTCGACCCGTCTTGAATTTCCAGATGGCCGCCATCTGAAGCCTATTTCATTCAATATTTCAATAACCACACAATATATCAACATAATTCCCATCGATACACCAATATGTTATTGTCTCAGCACGACGATTATTTCACAGTAGATATGGTGTAATAACAGCCATCTCGGATTTCCAAAATGGCTGCTATCTTTTTCCAAAATGGCCTCTCGATGTTTAATTCGGACACCTTAGGCACACGTAGCTTTGTATAAGTTAGCCACTCTACTGCGTTGTACTTTGATTTTTGAAAGCAAATTGTTCTGCAGTGCTAAATTATTATGAGACAGTATATTTAAAATAATAAGTAAAAATAGCCAACCAGATATTGTTCACAAGATTTTCCAAAATGGCCGCCAGATTTTCATGTTGAGTCACTTAGACACACTCATTTTTGCGTTATTTGTCAACACTACTGCGTTGCATTTGATGTTTGAAAGCAGGATAGCTGTACAAGAATAGCAGAATAGTTGCCACAGTATTATAAGACAGTAATATTTAATTAATTAAAGAATAAAAATATTATTATTGATAAAGATAATGAGAAAATTAGGCAAATATAGTCAACTAAATATTGTGAATTTGTTGACGGACTTTTCTCATAAAGCACCAAAGCTCATACGGAATTAGACATGGCGTTGGGAGAGCAATGAGATATGGAGTCATTTCGTACCAGGTTAATACAGGCCGTAACAACCATTTTGCAATATGCTGCCATGAGGCATGGCTGTTTATGACCGTTTCATTATCTTGCTCGGAGTATTATCACCACCTCTTAAACGAGAGAACTAAACATTTCCAGAGTTATATAGTTAAATGCGAGCAGATTTAACTTGGTGGCTCAGCCGACATAGTCTTGTCGGGATGGCTACTCGAGTGACTTATTGTCCATAATGTCTTGGATTTGTACGGTTCTATATGATAGAGCTTTATTACATGATGTCATGTAAATTAGTAAAGTACGCTTTCATGTAATCAGAACGAGAAGAAATACGTTGAAAGAAATACATTATTGAAAAAGACTTTTCTATATTTGCACTAGGATCCAAATATTTTTTAACAGGCGGTTGGGCTGAATATGCTTATAGCGTGTCTAACTGGATCCATTAAAAAACTTGGGACAAACTCAACGAAACGTTGTGGTAATATATGTACTTTTTCGAAAAGTGGAAATTCAGAAAAAAATATTCGTGTTCCATTTATGCTATCTTCTACGGTCATTTCAACCTCAATAAGTGGGCATTTTTGTGGGTCGTCATAGCGCCATATCATTTTGAAGTACCGATGGCGTTTTGAATCAAACAAAGGAGCTGTATAACCCTGAAATGAAAAGCTAAAGAGATAGAGAGAGAGAGTATATCCATTCTTATCTTCCCGAGCTTCTGGAGAATGCCATTAAATGGGGACAGATAGGATTGAAAAATGTTGAATGGTAAGATAAGCTCTACCTCCAGCGCATTTCATTTGATATGAGCACAGCATGGTTTGTTTCCATTGGCAATATCTCTTTCATAGCGGACCGAATCAGCTGGCGCCCATATCGATTTGACTACAGCAGGCTCTTGTCCATATAAATCCTATTCTAATTACTATGCGAATAAGGGGATGTCGTTATAGAGATGCCCCACAAGTGGTTTCAACTTAGTGGTTTCAATTTGGGGATGGGTGAATGGTTTATAGGGCCGCAAAATAAATGCAGCAATCTGGCCGTTCAATATTTTTCACATACAACTTGTGTTAGCTACGCTCACCACATAAAAACATACGCTCTTCAACTTGAAAATTTCTCTCGAGAGACCATTGCTCAAACAAAATTTATCATGTTTCGCACATTCCAGCTTATGCCCATACAATTTCTAATCAGGGTGGACGTATTTTTTTGGAGCAAAATATGTGTAGAAGCCTATTAAGTATACGTAATTTCCTGTATAGATATTTTATATCTATGTCTGTACATCTATACCTAGATGTATATAGTGATTTAATAGTAGTGAAGTAAACTGTGAACTGTGGGTCAGTACAAGATACTCTGCTTATGTGACGAGTTCAATCACGTCGCAAACCATTACTACAGAAACTAGTTAAGTTCTTCTTTTCTCTTCACTCACGGTTTCTTGAGTTTGGTTATTAATACCATTCGTCTTTTAAAATGCTATAGCAGCAACTAATCCAGAGCTCAAGGGGTCGTCTAAGCACCTTGTGTGTTTTGCAAATTTCCATAGCGTTTGAATCACATGAAAATTGTGTTGTCTTGTCAGCATCATTAAATGTTTTCCCCGCTGTGATGACCTCATCAGTGACGATAATTCAAAATCAAAAAACATGTAGCTTTCAACTTCCTGGATTTGGACTACCGTAACTTCGTTGCATTACTGTGTTAGGTAAACTATACGGATATACGCTTCGAAACATCGACCATTCCATTGTATGCCCTTTGGTTTCTGTTATGTCAGATGATGTGAGTTCACATTAACATTCGATCATTCCATCATATGTAATCTGTGTCTCTTTTATTCCTGGAGACGGAAGTTCACATGAGAAGTGTAGTTTGTCTTTTCTGTAATCAGGCCTCGCGTTTCTATATCCCAGATATATTCACATGCTGTGGACAGGTATATAACCGTACCACCAGGATGAAATGCTATATGCAGATTGTAATATTATAACAAGAGGGGAGAGTGTATATTATGTATTCACAATATTATTTATTATCATATATAGTAATAGTACTGAAGGCATAGACGGCTATCTCTGATGAGAACGTGTGCTTACATACACCTGAAGATTTTTGAAGACTGTTGAGTACGTATGGATCCCCCTATAGCATAATTATAATTTAGTATACTTGTGTGGATCGGGAATGTCGATGTTATGAGCATAATCTGGGTACAATCGGGTAGTGTATGTTAAGATGAGTTTATGGAAAATTTTACTTCCAAATCAAGATTATAACTGCGTTGGCTAATAAGAATATGAAAAAAAAATATTTTGCTGTGGTACGTCGCCAATTCGAAACCCGAGATGGTCGATAATACCCTCTCGGGAGGTCATTGAAATAGATATATAGTTATGAACTAAAATAAGGCTCAGATGGCGGCCATCTTGGAAATCCAATGTGACCAGTAATACAGCATAGCTATTGTGAAATAGTCGTCGTGCAATACCCCTAAAATAACAGTTTATCAACAGAAATGATGTATATACATATATTGTGCGGTTGATGAATTGTTGACTGAAATCGGGTTCAGATGGCGGCCATCTTGAAATCCAAGATAGCCGTTGTAGCCATATGACTTTTATGACCATTTATATGGGATTTTCTATCAATATTCTGATAAATGACCAACAAAAATATTGCCAAACAGATAAACCAGCGCAGGATTCTCGATGATAATATGGGCTTCTGGCGGCCATTTTGAAAAATGGCCGCGGTGACCTACATGTACATAGGAAAAGTTCGCGGTGGCTCCATATCCAGAAATGCTCCCCAAGCCCCGATGTACCTCTATGCCAAATGTTATGCTTTGATGAAATAGGGCACATTTTTTTCACATATTGACTGGACTATATTACTTTTCACACCCGGGAAATCATGGGTAGGGTTCTATTCATTTTTACGCCCTGGAACCCGACGCGAGCCCAAGTTAGTCGCCTCTTATGACAAGCCGCCTGAGGAGCTGTGTCTCTTAAATTTTTACAGTGATCTGGAGTGTGCACACCGACACACCAGGTCAATCCCCTGTGTACAACGACCCCTCAGGTTAATCATCGGGAGCCCCGCAGGGCGAAAACACAACAAAAGACATGCACATACATTAAAACTTATGCAACAAACCGATTTCTTTCAAATAACCTGAAATAACCTTAAAATCTATACAGTCGATCAGAATATGTTTCACTGTGAGAATTTCGTGGCTTGGAATACACCTTGGGGCTGTAACTTAATGGTCTAGTTTTTAGTACTTGGACAGATGCTCTAGTAACAATGTGTCTTCTGCAAACAACCTGGCGTCAACCATCTGCCGTTTCGAATTTCGACCAAATGCAGTTTTGAAAATGCACTAATTGATATGGCACTTAACATTATCCGATCACCTTATTAAGGCCTAGGTTGAACCAACTTTAATTGTCAGTGTCAATGATTGTTCCTCCAGTGACTCGTGTGACACCAGTCGGCAGGGATCATAACCAAACCAAGACTACAATCTTTACCATTATAGGATACGGGTTTTCACATGGACGCATCTTCTTTAATTTGAATCCAAATGTTGAACAACGAGGGCTAGGTCTAACAAAGATAGACCGCACTGCAGTGGTCTTGTTGTAGAGCGCTCGCCGTCTCAAGCGGTACGTCCCAGGTTCGATCCCGAGCGGGGTCATACCAAAGAATAAAAAATAGATCACGAATTAGATGAGGCGCTGTTAGGATAATGTGAATGGGTCGTCGTAAAACGACTGAAGAGTTGATGAAAGCGACGTTAAAATCCTATTCAATGTCTCACATACCTTCGCATGTACTCATTCACCCAGTTAATCATGTGACATCCTTAGGGTACGTTTCGGAATTGTGGTCAAAGGTTTTCCAATCAGGGCATAGCTAGCTGTTGTTCGTATGATACATCTGTACTAATTTGTATCGAAACATTCAATAGATATAATCTGGATACTGTTCTGAATACGTAGTAGATTATGTGACGTCAATCCGGTCATACTCCAATATTTTATGCCAGTACAATATTTGGGTGTAGTAATCAGCAGCTGATATTCTGTACCTTTGGTTATTAAAAATCTCCATATGTACCCTAGACTAAATATAGCTTAACAAAACCTCGACCATTACCATTTTGTCTATTGCTTAAACATATCTATTGCTTAAAGATAACTGAATAGGATAGAAGATACAACAGGACATACGTGTTTGTACAATTAAAACTATATATTGATCTTTAGCTAATGCTTTTCCTTCGCTCATTCTAATTAATCTCAGGTGATGACGGTTTTACATCTGAAAAAAAGGTTAGGAGAAACTTCGTGCACACCTGTTTCTCGGCGTATCCTTCGGGATATGGCCCAGCCAATCATGGCAATTTACTTCTTCAATTTGCTTTTGATTGATGTTCGTATCTCGTGGCTACAAGCTCTCTCCTTATCCTGCGGATAGCGGAGAATCTGGCTCCCATTCAAGTAAGTAAGTAAGTGAGTAGGATTTCACTTCGCGGCTCCCATTCAATAGTACACTGTGTGCTATAGTGCACAGATGACCATCCAGTTCTTGATCTATTCTCGTAATGCTGAGCGCTAGGCGAGGAAGTAAAATGTTTCAGTTTCTAAGAATTTGAGGGAAATGTGGTGTCCAAGTACCCATTCAATAACAATTAAGATAGCACTCAAAATCATAGACTATTGGGAAGGTAGAGTTTCAACAGTTTTCAATGATGTCGGCAAGACATCATGATGTTCCTAAAATATCAAAGCCGTATCGCTGATCAGTATTCTTAATCCATAATAATCGCTGTAAAGTCGTCATCCAGAGAATGATGTATCTCAGTCACGCTTTGATTGTTACTGTTCATATGAGCACCATGGGGATCTTGAAGTACATGGGTTCATACGGCATCTAGCCCCGGGTTAAGCGGAATTAGACACAAGTTACGAAACGTAACGCCATAGATCTTGCACGCTACGCTATATTGCTATCAGCATGCGATATGTGTCGCCAAATTTGAGAAACTTTGAGTGAAGGCGCTTGGTGGTATAGCCCTGTTTTATATATAATTTTCTGCAACAAGTTTTATGACGTTGATTAAAATCGTCACATGTAACACATGATCTAGTAAATGCTACTAGGCGAGATATCTATAGGCCATATGCAGGTCCCACTGGAATATTACTGTCCAGAAAAGGGATAGTTTGCGATGTCGAAATTTGAATCCTCTCTTTGGTCATCAAGTCGACGAGAGAGATTGCCCGCTTTGTGTTTATAGAGATATATATCTAAATATGATGTGCCTGTAGGGCTATCTGTAGTTTCCTTCAAATCCAGTGAAGGTGGATATATATCCTTCACTGTGTCATTTATATAGCGATTATCCACAGGGAGACGATCGTCTATATAGCGTTTGGTGAATGAGAAGGAACGGGCTTTGAATGGATCGGTTATAGAATTGACAGGGGATCGTTTCCACTGTATAGTACATGTATGCATGTTTAAGCTACACAGTATGTTTGTTCATGTAAGAACGCTGGTCAGTATAGAGGTCATGTTTCTTTTCAGTGCATATTTTAAAAAGAACAATATAATCTCTTTCCTCAAACAGGATTCAGTGCTTAACTTTCAATTAACGGCTGCGTTGAACAGGGAATATATAAGTAAATGTTCCCGAAAGCACATGGGCTCTTGAAAAGAAACATGTCACCTGACATGATCGTAAATCTCCATTTGTGAACGGTAGCACGTAACCGTGATTGAATAAGTGTTTGGTTCAATTGTCTTGTTTGTTTAACAGTATATAAGCGTAATAGACCAATTTGTCTTTAGTCTATATAATATGTCTCCCTTGGATCACATGTGTGATTCATTGTAACTGAGGCTATAAGACCGGTCTCCCTTGAAAATGGAGTGTTCATTGTAATAGTCTCTTTACATGATGGCTTATGAGTATTCCTTCGTGTATTAACTTTTGTACCACGATCGACTTCTCCAGTGAATAAACAACAGCTGATGTTTAAAACAGTGTCTGGTCTTCTGGAAGACATTAGAGGCAACTTTAAGGTACGAATTTGGAATTTAGGCTTCGGCTTATATGGATGTCATCTGCCTCAGGTTGAAAGACGTAACAACCCCATAACATCACCCAACCCGTGGAAAAGTCAATATCATATAGTTATCGCCGAAACTTGTAGCTGAGTGATCAGGCCTGATGGCCTATGCTACAAAATCCAGCCACTAACGTTTCAGCAGATGCTTCGATCGTTTTACGACGGTGATAGCAGTCGGAACGAGTTTTCATTACCCGTACCGTGTCCGTCTGTTTACCTCCATAGACGTGAACGAAGTTTGGTTATTTGCAGTCTATGAATTTCGGCAAACATTTTTCTAGCCAAATGTAACCGGCAAGCCACCCTGTGTTGATAAACATCTGTGGCACGTCATTCAATTCAACTTTGAAAAGTGCAATGTGCCCGCCCACGCCAGCAACCCCCCAACAGCACATGCTCTGCTCAGTTCAAACAGTCGGTGCGCGAAGTACGCATGCCCCTTCCTCATTAAAATAAGGGATATGGTTTGGAACGTAGTCGAATAGCACAGATTCAATGCCGAAATACAAACCACATATATATTCAGCACAGAGGGATTGATACTCAAGACTAACTTGCAATATAAAATTCATTCACGAAAGGTAAAGGTTACGGATAGATAGAACTCGAACAGAAGTCGTATTGCAAGAATATGGTCTTAAAGCTCTATTTTGGGGATTCAATGGGTCAACGCTGTTCATTTTATCACCTATTGGTTTATAACTACCGTATTTCAAGGGTAATTGTGTCTAGGCTCTTGGACTGCAATCAACATTGATATTGGAGTATTGTCAACTTTTGTGTGCGTACGTAATATGTCCGTCTCTGTCTATCATTACCAAGTGTACTAAACTGATTATGACACAGAAACCTTATAAATTAGTTAGATTGACCTACATTTCTGATTCATTACCAGGTTAAATTGTCATCTTTTCACTAATTGCTTGTTGTCATCAACTGTTTGTTGTTCAACAAGGGCCCTATTTTAATACCACAAAGGCCGAGGGGTTCTCAGTGCTTTGTACGGTTCATGTTAATTTGTTAAATATATACAAAAGTAATGCACTGAGTTCATGATCATGACTGTTATTCAATCAGATCAAGGGGTTAACTCCTGGTATTGTTGGATGAGGATATTAGTAATTCTCCTGAGAGGTGGTATTCTACTTAATTATTTGTTCACTTAAACATGACATTGTAAACTCTCCAATAAGCTATAAATACATATGAGAAGGAATGTTGGTGCTCCAAGGCATAACTATTCTTCAGATATGGTGGTAACAATCAATTCATGATAAATTGACACATTTTGAACTGGTGATCTGACAAAATGCGGGTCATTCTCGTTGATGTTCAATAGGCTTCTGCTCTGTGACCATATGCATGTGTGATGCAAATTTGGTATTCCTATGCATAGTCATTCTTGACATATGGTGGCAAAGAGAAATCGAAGACGGACGGACGTACATGATGACGACAATACCGTTCGGGCGATTTTGCCCTAGGGGTAAAAATGGTTTATCCTTACCAGACCGGGGGGGGGATTAAACTTTTTACCCTATCTCCAGAACGACAGACAATTGAGAGTTGATACTTTGTAGTTTATCATATTGGAGTCATTTTAAGCCTATTTGCTTAATCCCCGAGCAAAGGATCATAGGTAAATTCAAAATGGAGTTCATGTGGGGAACCAAAAAAGTGATGTTTTCATAACTTTTCTTCACGATTCCAGGTATTTTTTGTGAAGAAATTACACAAATAAAAAATAGAAAACTCTGACCGAAAAAATGACGTCATCTTGGATTTTTTAAAACATTTTCTGGTAGAGCTTAACTCAAGGGTATTGTATGGTAAGTTTCAGCCCCTAGCTCAAGGGGTAATTAAAACAATTAGGGGGACCGAAATGCACCCCTCGACCAGGACAGGTCTCCCACCTGGACAGGTCCCAAAAATCCCAGGCCAGATAAGGTTAAAGAAGTTGTCGATTCTCAGTCGAAGAGCTACTGATATTGGGAACAAATTAAGTAACGAAAATATCGCCTAGCAATGCCTCACGGGAAATAAAGTATTCTGTTACATCCGGCGGTGTGCCGTGCGGGCGGAAATTCTGTTGATATTTGAGGTATTATATCCTAACGAGGTGGTTGACAGTCGAAGTGGAAAGGAAAAGTCTAGGACACATAGCAAGGCATACAGCAGTCTCTGTACTTATGAGTAAATGTTAGGGAAATTATTGTAGTAAAACAAATCCTTAGTTTTGCAGATAACACTGACATATACTGAGGTTCCGGTAGGGTGTTTTGTTTTTCATGCCAGGGTTTACAAAACGTGGTCGCTGAGCTCATTCGGTGTCCAAATATCCAGATAGATTTTCAGTTGTCCATCGACGCACTTGAAAATCTGCACATCCCTGTAACGAAGAAATTAAAAAGCTGTAGTATGTATGTACATCTACCTTTCTCATGTCGTCGCTATATAGCTGAAATATTGCTGAACGCGACGTTAAACCTAAATTCTCTCTCTCTCTTCCTTTCTCATATTTATGTCTCCCCGCAGTGAACCGGTCTATCAATATAGTGAATATATCATACACGTCTGACAGTATATCTTTATAAGATATGTAGAGCATGCGGAACATTTTGAAAAGCCAACCTCAATCTGCATATATAATTCAAGAAATTATATATTGAGCATAGAATAAATAAATAAAGATATATTACACAGAATTTGCAGTTTCTTCCGCATGCACAAACCTATGAAATAACCGTTTTGATAGGCACGATGTATAGGAATTTTCTTGTATTCGATATGGTAAAGATTACTTAACAAAGACTAAGAAGGTAACACATTAGCCAATAGTCTGCTATGCAGGTACACTGGGCGTGTGGGCGAGTACCCAACTCTGTCAGTCGACTTATCAAATTTAATATTACAGCAACTACTAATATTTTTCGAGTGGCTCAACCTGACTTGCTCCACGAAAGTGTGCATAACACCTTATTTGTGCTCGAGTGTGAAAAGGAATAAGAGCCAAACATCGTGATATCACTGAAAAAGGAGAGAGAGAGAAAATAAAGGTTTAACGTCGTGTTCAGTAATATTTGAACTATATATATAGCGACGAGAGTGTTGAAAGCGACGTTAAATCATATTCACTCACTCACCCCTATTTGTGCGCGAAAGGTCGTGCTCTTTTTGCTAGAGAGAGAAACTAAAACACCTCCGACAAATGCAACTGTCTTCATTCCCTGAGAGTATCATTTTGTGTCAAAAAGCCATATATCGAGAGCAATCGCTCAATTTGTCCAAGTCACCAGATCGAACACACTCTTAGTTGCTACGTTTTTCCTCAAGAGCGCGAGTTTTTATCCACATTGAATTAGCGTTGAAAAAGATTTCTTATCTGACAAAGCGAGCTTAGATTTCCCTGCTTGATACTGTACCTTGAAGATCAGCATCATTATTACAAAGTAAGGTTCAGCTTGCTTTTTTAGCCGTCTTTGATTATGGTCGTTTTGTTTCCTTGTGCGCGCAACGTTGATTAAAGTGAGCAAAAAACTTTACTGGTTTGAAGAGATTATAATTACAGACAAGTTTTGAAACGTTCAGCCTCGTAGGATAATTTGTTCCCAATAAAATGAAATTTTAAGAAAGAAAGAAAATTTATCATAATTTATCCTTTCAAATTTTGTCGAGAGATTTCAAATTCCAGAAATCAAAGAAAAATGACTAAACCACAATTTATTAGTCACATCAATTCTCCTCTAGAATTCTGCCATGTCTCGTTGTTGACTTGAATCATTATCCTGAAACAATGTGTCTAACGTAGATCACGTTTGCTCAAACAAAATCTTCTCAAAACTGTCAGAAATGTGGTCAGTTGACTAAGTGATGCCTGAATATTATACACAAGGTCAATTCAGATGAAAGATTTTGACAGCTTTCCCGCAAAGTTGATTTATTTCGCAAAGCGACCATAATAGGAATGCTACTCACTCTTGGACCGCTTAAAAGTGGGTTTACTTTTCTTGGACGCTGGCGCGACCTATACCAGTTTTGGATATGAAAAGAACATCTCTGCTGCTCCCTGCGTAGAAGATTCCTCTCTTCGAGTTTCAATTCAAAATATTGTCCATTCGATGAAAAAGCTAAAAAAAAAACTCGAAAAACGGCCATAATACCAGGCTGACCCGTACTCGCCTGTGTGATATACAGAACGCAACCGTTCATCAGCGTAATATAAATGCATGCGTTCTAGCCATTTTCGTTTTCCGTTCGAGTACGGATGAATGATTGTTATACCCTGTTCACACTCGATTCCAGATCCGCGGAAACATGTTCACCCTAAATAATAGTTTCTGATTTGGCAAAGCGAATTCACTGGAAAAATCCGATAAACTCTACGAAAAATATGATTTACTTTCCGTTATTGTATTTGGGGCAGGACACTTACTTCGCCACTTCAATAAGCTTTCCGTCTGAGTCGAATGCCTTCCAGAGATAGTACACTACAGCCTGATCAGATCTAGCGTCCAGTATTTCCAGGTTATCATCCTCCCATGTGGATACGATTGTACCTGATTTCTCCAGGAAAAGTTGCAGATCTGAAAACATTGCCAAACAGTGAAACCTAAGTCGTTAAACGTGTTTTGTTTATCGTACAATTTGAGAATTCAGTCGAGTGCTGTTATTACAACTTGAGACAAATTGAATGCGCCTAGCCTGAGGGGATAGTAGGAATCCACCTCCCAACAACTTTTCCTGCAGTGCCTGCTTATGTCTGTTTATGCTTATTCATTGCATAGCATAAGTATAAGATTCAAGACCAATGCTACATCTCATACATAGAAGAACAAACCTACTAAGCATGAGATACACGATGTTGGGAATGTGGAATTTTATTGTTTTACAACAAATTTTAAAATAAGAACCGAGGTTGAAACCAATAGGTGATGTTAATGGTTAAACTTTTTATGATAGTAGGACGTAGTCATACACAGGACTACACCGCCACTGGAGACCAAATAAAATTAAATGGGATACCAAATTACATATAGCACTAATGGCACATCCTATTTAGATCTATATCTCTACAGAAATGAAGTGAGGCTTCTCTCTCGATTATAATTTCGACATCGTGAACTATCTCTTTCTGGACAGCAATATTCCAGTAGGACCATAAGGCGTATACATATCTCGCTATACTTATCTGCACAGCCAGAAACGTTTCGATCAAACCAAGATCAGGCAATGTAGAATGGGCCACACCCGATTAACTCTCGAACATTTACTAAAAAAAGAGCCAGACCCAAGGTGTATTCCATGCCATGAAGACACCGTGAAACATATTCTTATCGAATGCATATATTTTAAGATTGTAATAGATGCTTTTTATCGAGCGACTACTTTGGAAGATTTTTTAGTCGGGTGAGGGAGGATTGCATCTTGGGTTATTTGAGAGAAATTGGCTAGTTGCATAAGTTTTAATGTGTTGGATTACTAAGTTATTGGCTTGAGTACTTGGAATTTTGTTTGATCGTCGCTATATAGCTGAAATATTGCTGAACGCGACATTAAACCTTCTCTCTCTCTCTCGCTCTCTCTCTCGTCTAGTAACATTTGCTAGATCCTGTGTATCATAGCCCACAAAGTATGACCCGAAAATCTTTGACTTTGACAGATATTCACTTATAAAGTCACGTCAGTGAATCCGGCGGGGTCGTTTCCCAAGAAAACATAAGAGCATTCACATCCAAATTCTAACGTAACTCTAAGGCAACCCTAGATAATGAGGATGATCCTGTCGGATTACAAGCGTCTAGTCCGTCATCCATTAAAGAATATCCGCGTCCATAATCCAAAGACCTATTCCATATTATATATAACAGTATTAGCACCAAATTCAAAAGGACAATCATAGTATACATAAACATAGGCTAGTTTCCTGCAAGAGAGAAGCGGCCAACATATTTCAATGATGCCGATAAGACATCATGATGTTCCAAAAATATAAAATCCGTATCGCTGATCAGTATTCTTAATTCATAATAAACGTTGTAAAGTCGTCATCTAGAGATTGATGTATCTCATTCACGCTTTGATTGTGACTGTTCATATGAACACCACGAGGATCTTGGATGTGCATGGGTTCATACGGCCTCTAGCCCCGGGTTAAGCGGAATTAGACACAAGTTACGAAACGTAAGGCCATAGATCTTGCACGCTACGCTCGTATTTTGCTATCAGCATGCGATATGTATCGCCAAATTTGAGAAACTTTGAGTGGAGGCGCTTGTTGAAATAGCCCTGTTTTATAAGTTTCTGTAACAATGTTTTGTGACGTTCCCATATATGGGAATCTCATATAGCGATTTCAGTCCCTCTATCTGTACTTATGTGAGACAGCTGTTTCAATCTTTATTGGATGCTGTGAATAATAACAAACTTCTTGAGTTGAAAACTGTGTATAATTATCCACTCATGTTTCGCGTCTTGCTTAACACTTTCATAAATGTAGCTTATATTAATGGGGCCTACCAAGCTAGCCGAACTAGACAGATTGGTCGAGGGCCAAAATCTAATAAACACATGTGTTTTCATATAGAGAATATATCTATTACGTTATAGAAATTCTCCAGTTAATGCCCATTATCTAATCTCTGTGTCAAATGAATCTTCACGCACTTTTTGGAAAAGTTTTTACCAACGTATAATTTCAGGGCCAATCCGAAACCAAGATGGACCTTATAGAAATAAGCAAACTTCTGAACTGTATTCCACGTTAAAGGGAATCCACAGCGGGTTTTATTTTGGCCTAAAAATGCTTGCAAGTCACAGTTAATACTTCACACTAATGGGGAAAAAAAATTTGCTGACTTTTTTTCTGATCATTAACATGCGTAATGAGATCAAAGTTGGCCATTCTCATAATCCGCATTCTGGCTGATGACGTCACAGCAGGAATCGGTTTGACATGTTTGAAGTCAAAATGGCGGATCACAGGCAAAACGAAAGCAAATCGAGCTCAGATTCAGACGGCGATTATAGCTTCGATAGCTACTCCGATGGAATATTTTTGACACAGAAGAAGGATCAGATGTGGAAGCAAGCAACTATGTCGGAAACAATACAGGAACAGGAATTGTACCTGATCAATTCGAGCCTGTTGACGAGTCGACGTTGGACACCACCAGCTATAATTGTTTCAATATTTTGAGGCATATATTACGGTACATGATTTAAAATTCAAAATAATATTCACCCGAGATTTATTCCGCTTTGTAACTGCAGATCTTTCTTTTTGTTTGGCGTAGATGTCGCCAATCACGTGAAGCTGAAGTCTGGTATATTAATATCCTCCTCGTCAACTCGCTCATGAATCCAACAGGGTTCAAAATATTACTCCGTCCTGAGTGGCGAGGTGCCGTATGGCGAGCTCGCCACTCGGGATGGTCTTTGTTTTCTCCGAAACCAGGCGGTCTTGAGGCGAAGCATGGCCTCGCCAAACGGGGCCGCTCTACCACACTTCGAGATCGATCTCTGTTTCTGGAATTCAGAGCGTCTTAATAAATAAACATATCAAAAACATAAAAGCTATGATTGATGACCCATATTTTCTTTTATAACGGGTCGTACACGGTATTATTTCATGGAAATTTCAAGGGTTCCACCGTAAATTGCAAATCTGTGGACGTTTTGTTAGCTCGTAGATTTGAGTCCTTGCAATTTGCCCACAAACACGTTTATTTTATTTTTTTTAATTTCATCACCTCTATAGCGTTACAGGAACCTTTACATTT
Organism: Hanleya hanleyi; assembly: GCA_036873755.1. Taxonomy (NCBI): domain Eukaryota; kingdom Metazoa; phylum Mollusca; class Polyplacophora; order Lepidopleurida; family Hanleyidae; genus Hanleya; species Hanleya hanleyi. The sequence continues at coordinate 52,915 of JAVTVY010020614.1, forward strand.
CTCTGTATTCACTTCCTTATAATGTTCACATCGTCAGGCCCACATATGGATAGCGGATATAAATTCCCACCTCAGGTTAATTTAGAATTTGCTTTCCGCGCAATGGGAAAATTTTCCTTTGGCCATGCAGTCTTGTCATTTCTAATAAACCCTCACAATGTATAAAAATCCACAAGCCAACAAACTCTTAGAGTTACTGCTTATATTTGAAAGATCACTGCTTCCAGCCGAAATAGTACACAGATAATATAGGTGTGGACTCGCGGAGTAAAAGCAAGTGTCCTGTAATCGACTATCCATTCCTATTGTCCTTGCATGGATTCCCGCTCGACTTGTTCCTGCCGTGACGTCACTGCTGAAGTTGTCTGAAGAGCTCTTGTCGGTTTTCAAACAGCCATAACTCGACAACCGAGTGGAATATTTTAATGAAACTAGTACCAAAGTTTACACATTTTTTTCTTATTTCTTTTAAATTTTTGCCATGTGATCTCTAGGGAATCCCTTTAACATATTTAATGCACAAGCTTTCGACTCTCATACCAGAGCCTTTATCAAGTGATCTGTTGAATTTCATAAAATTGCCAGTAATTGTAGAATTATCCGTTTCCATGGATGATCGAATGTTATATAGAGATATACACAATTATAGTGGTTTTAATTGTTTACTTATTCCCATGAAGTTTAGAGTATTGAAGTACGGCGGCATAATACACAGAGCGTGTGGACAGGGAGCGGATAGCGTTACGGTAATTTTTTAAAGAATTTATTTACTGGCAATTTTATGAAATTCAACATATCACTTGATAAAGGCTCCGACATGAGAGTCGGAAGCTTGTGCAGTAAATATGTTTACGTGGAGTACAGCTCATTTCTATCATTATCTATTTCTATAATCAGCGAACCCACGTATGAGTCTAAAACAATATATCAAGATGGACATGTTTATATAAAAGATGAAGGATTACTGGCATTCGGAACGGATTGAATAGTTTGGTTTCATCTGGAGCTTTCATTTGTTTACCATTTAACCAGGAGCATCCTCTATTCTTGGCTGGCGACAAATTGCTAACTGCTATGGTGGATGGAGGAGTGGGAATGAGTCCATGAAATCTTCAGTCTACGAGAATTTCTGCGTCAGTAGAATTGGCACCCGGGTTCCTGACGTGCGTAACCCAAATATCCACCATGATTATTTCCATGTAAACTATGTTCGTGAGTTGCAAACTATGTTCGTGAGCACTAAACCGTTGTGCCGTATATTGATACTTACACCAAAAGAAATAATTATACGTATTTTTAAACATAACCGTTGTTAATAAGAAATGTTCGTGTCTAACTACTGGATGTTGGTGGAGCACATCTGTTTTGCCGCGCATTGTTATATGATGATATGTATCAGCTGTATTACATCATTGGAAATGAAATAAACACGAATCTCCGCTTTCCGTCGCGTCATTCACTGAATATTTCCATGTAAATTATGTCATCACAGATTTGAATGGCCGATTAATAGACTCTTTGTTTTCGAGTAAAACACAGTTAAGATGTTTGAGCATACTGGATGGCGCATCTGCTAAATACAGTTTCGGTACACACGATCCGTCAAAAAGCATCACACAAGATATTTTCATCAGTCATTAAGCCCAGAGCCAAGAGTCATTCATCTTCTTTCTTCTAAAACTGATCAAGATGTAGTTACTTCTTCAGCTTTAGCCGAAACAGGTTTTCTAGGTTTAAGAAACGTACATTACACCATTTCCATAGCTATCATGATCATGAGGTGATATTTACATACAGATCACTAAACTGAGGTCTGGGTAACATGTACTGGAACGCTAATTATAAGAATAAATATAGCAGCGAGCTGCAATCCTCGGGTTGCAAGCACATACCGCAGGCATTGAACCAACAGCAGTAGTTTTAGACCTGGAAGCCACCCTATTTGGCAAAACGTCATTTGCTTTCTTTCAGATCTAATCTACATAGTTACCACTGAAGAACAATCCGTCAATTCGCAAATTTGGTTGATTTACGTCTGAGAAAAGCGGGGAAACTATTGAAGCTACGTTGAAATAGTTGAATACTTCCAAAAGCATATATGTAGTGACTTTCACAATCCAAATCCGTTATTCGAAAATCCGACAATTTTGATTGGTCAATGGCGGCCATTTTAATTTACGGAGCAAAATTTCAAATAGGAATCTGAGAGCCCCAGATCCATTAATCATGTGTACCAAGTTGCGAGTCAATCGGCCCAGTGGTTCCAGAGGAGAAGATCTTGAAAGGTTTTAGGGTAAATCCAAGATGGCCGCCAAAGCATCTGACCAATCAGCTTCTTCTTTGGATATTCATTAGATCTAATAGGATCAACTTCCACGAACTCACCAAATTCATCATCGTTTTGTCCCATAACTCACATATAGTCACTTCCGCTATCGAAATCCGTTACATTAAAAATCCGATAATTGACAAATTTGGGTGAAATACGATGGAGAATAGCGGGAAAACTATTGATGATAGGTGAAAACGGTTAACATATTTCCGAAAGAGCTGCTCCTGGACAATATAATACAAGAAACTACAAGGCTGTACCTATCGTAGTGCCAGAGATATAGTCTCTACAAGATGTGCTCCGTTTCTGACAAAATTCAAGATGGCGGCCAAACCACGTGATCGAGGACCCAAATTTTTTACATATTCGTGATCGCCATATCACAATGCATATATGTAGCTAATTTTACCGTCTAAATCCGTTATTTGAAAAACCGACAATTTTGATTGGTCAATAGCGGCCATCTTGTTTTATGGAGCAAATTTTCAAATCGTATTTGAGAGCCCCAGATCCATAGATCATGGGTACCAAGTTTCGAGTCAATCGACCCAGCGGTTCCAGAGAAGATGATCTTGAAATGTTTTAGGGTAAATCCAAGATGGCCGCCGAACCATCTGACCAATCGGCTTCTTCTTTTAATATGCATTAGATCTCACATTTCCCAATACCTATGTGAAGTTTCGACTTCATCGGTTGAACGGCGGTCAGGGTACAATTGACACAAAATTCGGCGGAATCATAAGAACAATACCAATTGGAGCTGCGAGCAGCATCGAGCCGGGGACCAGGTCTACACAGTGTCTAGTATCCAGGCCTATGCCGGAATGTGACCGCCAATTGCCTTCACAAAATATCTCAACAGCCTTGTAATCTCTACCTATCAAGGTTCAAGAGAACAAACGCTTGCAATATGGATAAGGTTTATCACAAAATTGTTCATATTCCAACAATATTGATTGGTCGATGGTGGCCATCTTTTTTAACGGATGAAGTTTTTACGTCTAAGAATGAGAGAACTCAATCCATTGATCATGTGTACCAAGTTTCACAACGATCGGAGCAGCGGTTTCAGAAGAGAAGATCATTGAAGGTTTGGCGCTAAATCCAATATGGCCGCCAAACCATTCAGCCAATCGAAAATATTTTCTTTCAGTGCAACAGACCATGGCCTTCCTGATATATCGCAGTGACCTAGAAATCCGTATCTATCAGGGTTCAAGAGAGTAAGCCGTTGCAAAATTGGCAAAGTTTTTCACAGAATTCAAGATGGCGGCCAAACCACGTGATCTAGCAGCAAATTTTTTGCATATTCGTGATCGCCATGTCCTATAACATATATTTCATAACTTGTCCGGTCAAAATCTGTTACTTGAAAATTCGACCATTTTGATTGGTTGATGGCGGCCATCTTTTTTAACCGATGAACTTTATGAGTCATAATGTGGGAGAACGCTGCCCATTGATCATGTCTACCAAGTTTCACAACGACCAAAACAGCGGTTTCAGAAGAGAAGATCGTTGAAGGTTTGGAGCTAAATCCAATATGGCCGCCAAACCATTCAGCCAATCGAAAATATTTGCTTTCAGTGCAACAGATCATGGCCTTCCCGACATATCGCAGTGACCTAGAAATTTGTATCTATCAGGGTTCAAGAGAATAAGCCGTTGCAAAATTGGCAAAGTTTTTCACAGAATTCAAGATGGCGGCCAAACCATGTGACCTGGGAGCAAAATTTTTGCATATTCGTGATCGCCATGTCCTATAACATACATTTCATAACTTTTCCGGTCAAAATCCGTTACTTGAAAATCCGACCATTTTGATTGGTCGATGGCGGCCATCTTTTTTAACGGATGAACTTTTTAAATAATAGAATGAGAGAATTCACTCCATTGATAACGTGTATCAAGTTTCATAACGATCTGTTCAGCGGTTTCAGAGGAGAAGATCGATGAAGGTTTTAAGCTTAATCCAAGATGGCCGCCAAAGCATTCGACCAATCAGAATCAACTTGGTATATGCATTAGATCTTGTCCACCAGAACATATCCTGAAAGTTTGGACTTAATCCACCTGCTCGTTCTTCAGATATCTGTGACACAAAATCATGTGGAATAATAATAATAATCCGAACGATTTCAATAGGGGACCTAGGTCCTCCAGACCTGGTCCCCTAATAATAAGAGCCTCTGGCTTGCAACCCTAATGAATAATGGTGTTTTTTTCATTTGAATGGAAATGGTATGAAGAATTATTATTTTAAGTGAACTGTATTAACTGTTGACCATATAAACTTTTCACTATGTTTTTCTACAACTGTGTTCGTACCGTCGAATATTCTGTCACAGACAGCTTTCCAGGATCAGCCCGGGTCAGCTGCATAAATTAACCTAAACTAAAATAACTGAGATAGACATTTCATGTGTTCTGACGATTACCAAGGATTATGAAATGGGCTTGGCCTAATTTTTTCATACATATACTAGCGTGAAAGTGCCAGCTAAGCAGGACATAAGTCATAACATCAGATGAGTTGTTTGAGCTGATATGTCATCACAGCTCTCGAGCTAGCGTATCTAATTCCGTTTAAGCCGGTGCTAGATGCTGTTTGGATACTTCATAGTCTCCACATGAACAGCTGCAATAAAAGGGCTGCTGAGATACTAAGGCTACGTCCGAGAATCCACCGTATTCTCGGGGATGAATGTTTTGTGCCGAGGGATGCTTTGCTGTAGAGTCAAATGTTTGCTTTTTAGTCGCCGGACGTCGATTTTTCACACGTCTTGCATTTCGCTCCAATACATGGTACCATAGCAGTGCGATACTACATTTGGAAATATTTCCGGTCTGCGATTTTAATGACAACTTTGACGAAAAGCAGGATTAATCATCAATATAAACATAACTGAGCGACCTTCAGATCATGTTCAATCCGCATAATATGACAATAATATTCATTATATCTTGTATTGTTATCCGCTATATACTAGTTCAAATGAAAACATTTTAATCACCTATGAATAATATGTATGGAGAGAACAATGTAGATCACTTTAAATATAAGCTGGCACACAGGAATCGTCAAAAATTACACAGAAGTCGCATTACCCTACAAGCAAATATACTTACTGCATTATATCTAAAAATATCATCAGAACCATAACTGACTTCTGTGAAAATTTGTGATATTTTGTAAGAATATCTTGACCACATGGAATAGTCCAAGGTCATCGATCATGTTTACCAAGTTGTACAATGATTGCTCCAAATTTTTCGGACAAGGAGAGATTTGTATGAAAATGACGTCATCCAATATAGCTGCCAAACCGTTCTACCGATCAGAAATGGAACATTATGTAATGCCTACACATGATCAACAAACATCTACATGCATTTTTAAAGCCATAACGGAGATATTTTCCCACTCCGATTGCTCAGTATTCTTGATCGCGGGGTTTCGTTAGCTGTATTCAATCATTTTCACCATTAAAATCTTAGAATCAGAAAATCCAACGATTTTATTGATTAAGCCTAATTGTTATAGTTTTTGGTGGCCATACTGGGTTATAGAATGATCTAGCACAATCACCCTGGAATAGGGTTCGTCAATCATGTGCCAGATTTATACGCATCCATGGCTTTAGCTGATGTGTCTACATATGATATTTCACAATCTTTTAGTCGGGTGAGGGAGGATTGCAACTTGGGTTATTTGAGAGAAATCGGGCTGTTACATAAGTTTTAATGTGTGTATGTTTTAATGCGTTGGACTACTAAGTTAGTTACTTGAGTACTTAGAATTTTGTTTGATCGTTGGTATATAGCTGAAATATTGCTGAACGAGATATTGCTCTCTGATATTTCACATATCAATGGAATTTCAACGCGATACATTAAATTCTATTTTTTTAAATAAAGTGTCATTTGCAGCGATTTTCTTCGTAACGGAGATATTTATCATCTACGTATATTCAATAATTCTTCTCGTGCGAGATATGGTTAGATGGTTTGATTGAGCGGCTCCGGACAAGAATTTATTCAAATATTTATCAAAAAACATGGAAAATCCAAGACGGCCACTAGGGGGAAATTTGCCGAAATCGCCTACGTCCTGGGATCATTTATGCCAAATCATCCGTGGTTCGGTCTAGCAGTTCCACACGAGAAGATTTTTAAATATGTACATGAAACACGGAAAATGCAAGATGGTCACCAGGGGTTTTGATCGATCGTCTCTTTCTGATGATATATACCAGTTTTTGGCCCTACCTATAACATGTATAATCCTGCCAAGTTTCGACATCATGGTAGAACCGATATGGTAATGACGCACAAGCCAACGATATGACGGAATACACTATAATGATAACAACAATGAAATAATAACAATCTAAAATGACTTCTAGTCATATTTATTTATCGCTAAACCAGACCAACAAAACATAATGTTATGAGAATAAACGAGCTGCAGCTGTTGATGAACTTTTCACTGCGGCGAAGCCTTCGCTTTATGGTAGCCCTTCCAGTATACGTTTAAAGGGCCTTCCATTATTCTACACATGTTTAATGTAAAATAGTTTACTTTCGCCTAATTTATGGCATGGAGATGTTGGGATCGATCGCAGGCTAAGACTTAGGTTATGAGGTTAAGACAAAACAAAAATGGAACTTATTGCATTACAAGCGTCTAATCCGTCATTCATAATCCAGCCGTCGTCCATTAGAGAATATCCGCGTCCATAATCCAAAGACCTATTCCAATTCAAAAAGACAATCATAGTATACAAAAACGTAGGCTTGTTTCCTGCAAGAGAGTAGCGGTCAACAGTTTTCAATGATGCCGGCAAGACATCATGATGTTCCAAAAATATCAAATCCGTATCGCTGATCAGTATTCTTAATCCATAATTTTCGTTGTAAAGTCGTCATCTAGAGAATGATGTATCTCAGTCACGCTTTGATTGAGACTGTTCATATGAGTACCATGAGGTCCTTGAAGTACATGGGATCATACGGCCCCTAGCCCCGGGTTAAGCGGAATTAGACACAAGTTACGAAACGTAGCGCCATAGATCTTGCACGCTACGTTCGTGTTTAGCTATCAGCATGCGATATGTATCGCCAAATTTGAGAAACTTTGGGTGTAGGCGCTTGGTGGAATAGCCCTGTTTTTTAAGTTGCTGCACCAGTGTTTTGTGACGTTGATTAAAATCGTCACATTTAACACAGGATCTAGCAAATGCTACTAAGCGAGATATGTATACGCCATATGCAGGTCCCACTGGAATATTACTATCCAGAAAGGGATAGTTTAGGATGTCGAAATTGTAATCATCTCTTTTGTCATAAAGTCGACGAGAGAGAATGCCCGCTTCATTTTTATAGAGATATAGATCTAAATATGATGTGCCTGTAGGGCTATCTGTAGTTTCCTTCAAATCCAGTGAAGGTGGATATATATCCTTCACTGCGTCATTTATAGAGCGATTATCCACAGCGAGAAGATCGTCTATATAGCGTTTGGTGAATGAGAAGGAACGGGCTTTGAATGGATCGGTTTTTGAAAGCGCCTGCATATAGTCATATTCATAAGAGAACAGATACAGGTCAGCCAACAGGGGTGCACAATTAGTACCCATTGGAATACCTATATGCTGCTGATATATTGTGTTGCCAAATTTCACATAGATATTTTTAATGAGAAATTCAAGCAACTCTATAAACAAAGAAACATCCCATGAATGATATCTCTTGTATGTAGTAGAGCTAAAGAATGCTTTATGGCTTCCGACATTAATATATCTACGATCAGTTTTCTTGAACACAGATACTATTAATGAACTTAGACGGTCAATAAGGTCCTGATGAGGGATTGTAGTATAGAGAGTCGAGAAATCCCATGTGGATACCTGTCTGTACGGTATGTGACCTTTAGCATCAAGTTCTTCCGTAAGACATTTTGAGTTTTTCAATATCCACATACATTCAACGCCAGAGTTCTTAGAAATAATGGCGCAATACCTTCCCAAAATGCTTTTACCTCCTGAAGGGCCCTCGTCAATAGGGTTGAGAGAAGCTTGGTGGTGCAGCTTCTAGAACCGGCTATGAATCTAGCTTTGTATGATGATTTATGCATTTTGGGAGTCCAGTATAATTTTGGTATGTCGTTATGATTGGATGAAAGACAAATACCTCTTTCTCTGAGAAACTTTTTGTGATTGTTAAATAAATCTTCCAGAGTAAATGCAGTTTGGGAGTAAGTAGACGTATTTGATGAAGATATGTCTACACTCAATTCTTTAACCAGCACCTGGTAATAGTAATATTTACATATAAATATTATATTATTCGGAGCTTTGTCTGCTGGGATTATGACGAATTTACTTTGGAGATTTGCTAGAACTTCTTGCTAATTGAGGTTTCTCAGTACTTGTTTTGCTTGGGGAAGAGTACTTCTGTCAATATGGCGGATTGTTTCAACGACCTTGCTCTTGGTGAGGTCTAGCCAATCAGCGAGTACTGTAGGTTGAACTTTTTCTCGCTTAGACCAATCAATAACGTACTGTTCCAATGCAGACAGGACTATCTTCTGGTCGGTCTTCAGATTTATTCTTCTTGGCTCTCTATATTTAGGTCCCTTCATCAGGAGTAATTTCAGATCCTCATCACTCACCACATCAAGGTCCCCAGTCACAATATGTTTGCATGGTGTATAGATAAAGTTCGACGATTCACAATCACAGCTATAGCCTCCTGACGTGTATAAGTTCCAGTCAAACTCCTGGACACATTGGAGTAATTGAATATTTTGGTGGCTATAGATTTAGTGTACTTATATGAAATGCAAGGAGGTTCTGTGAACTTAAAATAGTTTGGCACAGCGTTGCGTACCTCTGGATCATTCAGGATTCGAGGTAAATTAACTATGTCCAGTCCTTTATCTAAGTAGTTGAGTTTCAAGAAAAGCCGATCTTGAGATGTTTCGATTATGTTCGCTAAACGATACAACCGAAAATGCGCTCAACATTAATATGATAGGTCAAGATCATGTGTCAGGTTAATGTGAGTGACTGAAATATCATATGTTGTCTTTCATCTGGAATCTGATAGCCGATCAATATGTCAGTAGCCAAGCAGCTTGAATATTGTTATGACAGCTCATTGGCATCACCACTCCGAGATCAAAGTTTTTTCTCTCCATCGGCTCGGTGTTCATTTTTCGCACACTGATATAAATTGTCACTTTCTGTGTGGGCGTCACTCGGAAATTTTGTCTTTAGAGCTCCCGAGAGGGGCTTCAGATTGGCTTAAACTATGTACTCGTAATAGACAATGAAGAGGTCGAAGTACAAATCTAGTCATATGTGAATGGGATGCAGTTTGCCTATAGTAGGAGAATCGGTTCAGGGATACCTATGCTCCTCAATCTCATCAAAGTAAGTTATTTGACAGGATCACACATTCGCCATACACAATTCCACAGTCTGTCGGCTAACCACGTAGCTTTCGACATGTAAAGCTGCATATCGTATTCTAAATGTCGAACTCATAATAGATAGTTGATATTTTTGAAAAAACAACATGTGGTGTGGATATAATGCATGCACTACATTAGGATACCAAAATGTTCCTTATGTAGCATAATATTTTAACAAGAAATATTTCATGTGCGCTATAATATGATCCAACATCCAACATAAATGATTACATTTATCATAAACCATATTTTCACCACCTGTTACAAGAAGACAATATAGCAGCAACTGTAATACAGTTAAAATAAAAATAAACAGAAGAAATTCTGAGAACCCCAAACAGTACTGCGAATATTGAAGAGAAAGAGAGAGATTTAAGGTTTAAAGTCGCGTTCAGCAATATTTAAGCTATATAGCGACGATCAAACAAAATCCTAAGTACTCAAGCCAATAACTTAGTAATCCAACACATTAAAACACACACACACATTAAAACAAACCAATTTCTCACAAACAGAGTCTTCTCTCATCCGACTAAAAAGATCTTCCAAAGTCGATAAAAACCGCTCGATAAAACGAATCTCTTGAAATCTTAAAATCTATGCATTCGATAAGAATATGTTTCACTGCGAGATCTTCGTGGCATGGAATACACCTTGTGACTGGCTCTTTTTTTTGGTAAATGTTCGTGAGTTAATCGTGTATGGCAGATTCTACATCGCCTGATCATGGTTTGATCGAAACGTTTCTGGCTGTTCAGATGAGTATAGCCTACAGGTTTTTTGAACTCCTGTAGTTTGTTATTATTCACAGCATCCCATAAAGATTGAAACAGCTGTCTCACACAGGTACAGATAGAGGGTCTGAAATCGCTATATGGGATTCCAACATGATCAACCTCATCATCTAGGGCTGCCTTAGTCATTCTATCAGCTTCAGTATTACCTTTGTGTCCAACGTGTCTAGGCAACCAACACAACAAAATATCAATCTGTTTATCAAATCCACAGTAATGTAATTCTAGAATATTCAAGATATTGGGATGAGTCAAGTTCCATTTTTCATCGCTTGAAGGCATGACTGACTTTTGTTTCCTTTTAGTGGACCCAATACCTTCCAGAGTCAACAATATAGCTTTTGCTTCTGGGAATATTGAAAATAACAATATGATCCGTCGATATTTATTTTATAATTTACAAAATTTAACATATCAAAGCAAAAAAATGTTTGGTACATTATTATATTTGCTATTCTCAGCGTAAATATTGGAAATAACAGTGTCATCCATCAATGATTATTTTATAATTCGCAAAACTGCAAAAATCAGAATAAATAATAAATGAATAAACTGTCTTTCGTTTGATGTTTGCGCATGGTCCACAATTGAAATCAAAGATCATTCAGAAAAAGCATTCAGAAAAATCATGTTAACATGAAAACTGCTATTATTAATGAATATTAAGAGATAACGTTTTGAGATATTAACAATACCAAGATCAACATGGTTGTTTATAGAAATAGAAATCCAAAATGAGCCCCCTACCAAACTTTCTGCGGTATCTCAGGAACGACATAAAAATAAGAGCTGACACTCCGTGACTTGATAATCTGTCATATCACGCAGTTTTTGCGGAGAAATTGCATAAATGAAAAATTCGAAAAATCAACAAAAAATATCGTTTTTGAAAATGAGGTCACTGTGATGTCGTCAAAGCGGCCACCTTTGATTATTTCACATTTGCTGCTAGAGTTTGACCCAAGGGCAGAGTGTGGTCTGAAGGGGTGAGAGAAATAGTTAGCGGAGGGGGGGGGGGGAGGAGGCGAAATGGTCCTTCCTCAGGCCTGGACAGGTCCCAGGTAGGGTTACTCACCTGGGAACGTAGTTATGGCCTGTTCTTGAATCGGTAATACTCTGAAGTCGTCAGTGTAAAGATCGAACACTTTCGTGTAATTCTTATCTCTGAGATATTCACGAAACCGGTCATTTGTCTCTATTACGCCTTGGATCCACTCTGCAAGAAAATGTCAAGATTAAAGCACATACAAAATGTCAATGGAACTGCAGTCCTTCCAGACTGTAGCCACAGTTTAAGAATTGACAACTAAAATTCAGAAGAAAGAACGTTTATCCGGGATAATGAAGACGGATGCGTCTCGAATTATAGCATTTTCTTGCTCTTTTGAATGTTTTCAATGGATCAAAACGTCGACAATGTGGAGTTCCGATGCAAAGTCTCGCTCTTTTGCCTTCCGGTTTCAATTACACACAAGGCCGAAAGTCACGACATTCTAAAAAAAGCCAGGGATCGATAGGAAAGTGCGAGATTATGTGAAATCATCGCTTTTCGTATCGAAGCCTTGTTGTTTCGACTTCCTTCAAAATAGGCCATAAGTTCGAAGAGGGACGGATTGATACGAAATCTCACCCTTTCGTCTTTTCCACCCGTTGAAAAAGAGAAAAAATACATGAAATCTAGTGGCACCATTGTGCTTCAATAATCAACACAGATCCTCGAGAGTTTCTCCTTTGAGAATTTTGCACATATCCTTTCTACCGAAAGCCGTGAATAATTATCAATTCTTGATCTGAAGCTTAAATATTATTCTAATTTTCCGGTTGAGAATTTTCCTCTTCCGACATGGAACTTTATATCAGATGCTCCGTCCAACGGAAATGGGTTGGGTTGGTATTGGTTGGTGGCGAGGAAGCATAAAAAATGCTAGCGCACCGATACTGAGCTATTTGTAATTTGGAAGAGACCTACCTTCTTCGGTCTTCGGACATTTTTTCCCATAACACCCAAGGATGACAAATGCAGTTAAGACGATACATGCTTTCTGCGCCATGGCGAAAATATGTCATCTGCAACGACCAGAATGAAATATTACACTCGAACTTGACATTATTCTAGTCGAACATGGGAGAATAACTCAAATAAAACTACAATTTATAATATTCATTGTTAGGCGAGAGAACATTTCATCCCAGTTAATACCACATGATGCATGATCTAGCGGGGAGTCCGTATGGGTAAATTAAAGAATTGCAAGTACATCTCGTATTTTGCATTTGTTTCAATACCCGCAGTTATCCAATTGTTTTTGGACTAGCAGGAATAAGTCTCATTTGCAGCGAAATATTTGCTGTCAGCTTGCTGTGTGACCGTTTCAGAAAATAATTCAAAAAGATAATTTCCCAAATAGACGGAAGTCAAACTGCCTAATTCAGAATTTTTCTACCACTCAGCAGCGAATAATTTCCAACGCAGCAGGGAAAGCAAACTGCTTACTAATAATAAGTTACAATTGTCCTACCTCTCAGTGGCGAATAACTTCCAATCTAGAAGGGAAAACATCATGCTTAATTTACAATTGTGCTACATCCCTGCAGCGAATAACTGCCAACCTAGAAGGGTAAAACATTCCTTAATTTACAATTGTGCTACCTCTCTTCAGTGAATAATTTCCTATCTATAACGTTATGAATAATTTAAAAGTGCCCTTCTTCTCAGCAGCGAATAATTTCCAACGCAAGAGGGGAAACCAATACAATGCTTACCAATGTAATGCTTACAATGCCGCTCCTAACTTTTATCTGCTTTTAGCAGTCAAACCCGGAGATTTATATATCTACATTTTCCCCTCAAATGGGATACGCGGAAATTTCTGACTGGTTGATCCAATATTTGATGGCACGATCCGTATGCTGTAATGGTAGGCTGTCCTGTAATATGCCACTGCAGTTATTATTTACCAGGTGCCAGCTGGGATTAGGAAGGTAATGCCTTATACGCCAATTTATTTTTCAGTGTTAATTCTCGATTGGGGAGGGGGGAGAGAATTAAGGTTTAAAATCGCGTTCAGCAATATATCAGCTAAATAGGGATTATTAAACAAAATTATAAATATTCAAATTAATAACTGTGTAGTCCAAAACATTAAAACATACACACATTAAAACTTATGCAACAAAACGATTTCTCTCAAATAACCTAAGACACAGTTTCCCCTCACCCGACCAAACAGATTTTTCAAAGTAGTCGCTCGATAAAAAGAATCTCTTACAATCTTAAAATCTATACAGTCGATAAGAATATGTTTCACTCAATATCTTGGGACTGGCTTTTTTTTTAGTAAATGTTCGTGAGTTAATCGTGTTTATTATACCTCATGTAAATTCGTAATGTTTTCATTGGTTGACAGTCTGTCACGTGCCATTCTACAAATCGTGATGTTCAGTGATGATACAGTCATATCTTGCCTTACCGTTGAATAAACGTCATGTACCACGGCAGAGCGTTGAACATGACGAATTGTTCCACGGCAACATCTGCCGGACCAAGAGTTGGCTCCCACAGTGCGCGCCCCAACGTACTTCCCGAAACGAAGATTGATGTGTATCTTCGTCGACCTGATGTGTATACGTCGGCCCGTTGGTGACAGAAATTAGCGAATGTGATTTGGTAATTGACTGAAATAAATTTGGCATCCTTTGAAAAGGTACGTAAGATCACCGAGAACGTTACTCATCCAAATTATGCGATTGAGTCTACAAACAAGCCGAGATCGAACAGTCGATCTTGACACGACGTTTTAAGATCAGCAACGGTCACGCAGTGTTGAACACGATATGCTTATTTCACCGTACCATCCTCACTCACATCATTATAAAGTCCCCATTTTATTCAAAAAGGACATTCGGTATAATAGAACAACTATTGCATGTTACAGAGTGGGACATCACGATTTGTCAGCTCTCGACAAGTGGTGTACAACTCGCACTACGCGCTCGTTGTACATCACTTGTCGAGAGCTGACAAATCGTGACGTCCCACTCTATAATATGCAATAATTGTATAAGGGCCGAATCTATGAAATTCTCGTACCATTCTGAGTGGTATTAGAATATTTCGAACGCACTCGAACACTTTCACGTATAGAATATTTTTAATAGACCATTGTTTAAACCCAGTTAGAATTATAACGATTTCTAAAATATGGCCTGCAGTTTACGTGAGTGTATAAGTTATTTTATTTTATTTTATAAAAACATACGTACAAATATGATGTCCCTTCCCTATTATTGGCAGTTGCCCTGAAATTCAGTTAAGGGTGTCCACTGGTGGTAAATCAAAGTAATTAACTTTTGAATAAGTTGTGTTTTTGCATTCATAACTGTGTAATATGATGAAAACAAAGAAAAAATATAGGTTCGTGTGCATTTTTTAGCTATAGCACTGTTGAATGGATTGACCCCACCCTCACAGTAACAAGGTATCATTAAGGTATCAAGAAGGTCTCAATAAGGTACAGGCCATAGATCTGACATAGGCACAGGACAGGTACAGTTAAGGCATATACCTTATCTGTACCTCCAAATTTGCCATTTGATCCAACATGGACAAGGTACAGGTAAGGTACGTTCCAAAAATGCTAATGATGCCTTAACTGTACCTCGCTTGAATAAGGTATCAGTAAGGCACAGCAACAAGGTGTCAGTAAGGTGCTGTTAAGGTATAGTGTAGGTACATGAGGATAAAACCAGTTCAAGAGCAAGGCGCAAGTAAGGTACATCCAGAGGTACCATCAATGTATAGGGTCTTACGCAAGGTACCAGGAAGGTATATATATATGGTCAGCCATTTTATATCTGGAGGTATCATTAAGGTACATCTGAAGGTACCGGTAAGATATACACTAGATACGGTCCACCCAATCCAAAAGATAGCAGTACATATAAGGTGGCACACCATAAAGATAGTGCCATGGCACTGTAGCTCATCTGGCTGTAACTGGAGAAAGTAGCTGTAAGAAATTTTTACTAAAGAACTGCAGTAGATGAGTTTCTAACTTGTGTTGATAGCAGTACATATACGATAGCACACCATAAAAATCAACAAATCCGATTTCAGAAGAATATTTTAGTGTATTTTTTACACAAAAACAGTAATTCTTTCATACATAAAATAGCACTATGAATCATATTTACAGCAACATTCTTTCATCCGGCTCACTTGTTTACAGTTATGGCTTGACTGTTCTTTCTTATTCACTGTCCTTTCTTGTTGTATCCAGACATGCTATTGATTGTTCTCATGTCGACATGGTAGACAGCAAGTGAATCAAGGGGAGAGTGTGTGAATTGAAATCGCTTTCAACAATCTATCAGTCATATACATGTAACAATGTTTGTATCCTATTCCATTTACACCAGGAAACGCAAGTGAACTAAGCGCTGATCACCACAGTCCTCTGTTTCGGCTCTTTAATCCTGTGACTTTGGCACCCATTGCCGGTTGATCACAGGGGCTGTACTTGTTGAATGTGTTGTACAGAAAGCTGAAATGAATAAATAAACATCATTAATTCCTGAATATCTTCTATCTAAATAGAACGAGAGATCCTGAAGGATCTTGGCACCCACCATTGTCCGATAATTGTAAGCTAATGACTAGAGGATCTTTTTGTCCATTGTTACTAAGAACAAACGATTGATTTGTAATTTTGTTTACAGAATTTCGAATCTGAGCGAAAAGGATCAGAAAAGGCCGCTGAAAAACACCAAGATATAATCTAAGTTTCAGGAGTTTCAAAATTTCTAGAAACTGTACTTATGTCGGTTGTTATAATACAAGAGAAATGAGCAAAGTTAGTCTGAAAGTGAATGTACATGTATGGAGGATTATTCGCCTTTGTTTCGTAGTATTTTTATTTATTTATTTTTTTGAACGTGTCATCATTGGGTACTGGAAGCGAAGACCAATCTCTTTGACACTTTGGCATGAGCTATGAAACATACTTAAGATTTGATAATTAAGAACGAATGCTAATTCTGTTCGATCTGTTTATCAGGCTATTTTAGATATCTCTTTTAAGATACCATGCTCGAAAATAGTAAGATGGTACACTACTTAATACTGAAGAGATCTGGTCCGCGCAGTACTGTTGAAACTTCGAAAGTGCCTGAATCCTAATTATCTCTCTTGGATCGAAACATGCAGCAGTCTACAGTTGTCGAGTTGTGACGTTGAGTCACAAGAGTCATGTCCCTTCATGTAGCCGACCCGCCGGCAGACGGATCTGTGTACCAAATTTCAGAAAGATCAATGAAATATTTCCTGAGAATTCACGGTAACAATGTTTCAAGGGGAAATTCAAGATGGCCGCCTTCTGGCCATATTGGATTTTGGATTCGGACCCAAAAAGGTTTCTTGCACAACTAGACCATAAGGGGAACCTGTGTACCAAATTTTGGATATCCATGAAGTACTTCCTGAGCAATCACGATAACAAATTTGCATGGGAAAATCCAAGATGGCCGCCTGTTGGCCATATTGAATTTTCGAATCAGACCAGAAAAGGTATCTTGCACAACTAGACGACAAGGTGAACCTGTGTACCAAATTTAACAAAGATCCATGCAGTAGTTCCCGAGAAATCGCAATAACAAAGTTTCATGGGGAAATCCAAGATGGCCGCCTGATTGGATTTTGGAATCGGTCCAGAAAAGGTATCTTGCACAATTGAACCTGTGTATCAAATTTGAGAAGATCCAGGCAGTACTTCCTGAGAAATCATGATAAAAAACTTTCATGGGGAAGTCTAAGATGGCTGCCTGGTGACCATATTGGATTTTCGATTCGGACCGAAAAAGGCATCTTGCATATTGAGACCCTAAGGGGAACCTGTGTACCAAAATTGAGAAAGATCCATGCAGTAGTTCCTGAGAAATGACAATAAAGTTTCATGGGGAAATCCAAGATGGCTGCCTGGTGGCCATACTGGAGTTTCAAATCGTACCAGGAAAGGTATCTTTGCACAACTAGATCCCAAGGGGAACCGGTGTACGAAATTTGAGAAAGATCCATGCAGTAGTTTCCGAGAAATCGCGATAACAAGATTTCATGGGGGAAATCCAATATGGCTGCCTGGTGGCCACATTGGTTTTTCGAATCGGACCGAAAAAGGTATCTTGCACAACTAGACCCCAAGGGGAACCTGTGTACCAAATTTGAGAAAGATCCATACAGTACTTCCTGAGAAATGACGATAATAAAGTTTCATGGGGAAATCCAAGATGGCTGCCTGGTGGCCATATTGGATTTTCGAATCGGACCAGAAGAGGTATCTTGCACAACTAGACTCCCAAGGGGAACCTATGTACCAAATTTGAGAAAGATCCACGCCGTAGTTCCTGAGAAATTGCAATAACAAGGTTTCAAAGGGAAATCCAAGATGGCTGCCTGGTGGCCATATTGGATTTTCGAATTGGACCAAAAATGGTATCTTGCACAACTAGACCTCAAGGGGAACCTGTGTACCAAATTTTGAGAAAGATCCATGCAGTAGTTTCTCAGAAATCGCGATAACAAGGTTTCATGGGGGGAATCCAAGATGGCTGCCTGGTGGCCATATTGGATTTTCGAATCGGACCAGAAAATGTATCTTGCACAACTAGACCCCAAGGGGAACCTGTGTACCAAATTTGAGGAAGATTCATGCAGTAGTTCCTGAGAAATCGCGATAACAAGGTTTCATGGGCAAATCCAAGATGGCTGCCTGGTGGCCATATTGGATTTTCGAATCGGACCAAAAAAGGTTTCTTGTACAACTAGACCTCAAGGGGAACCTGTGTACCAAATTTGAGAAAGATCCATCCAGTAGTTCATGAGAAATCACGATAACAAGGTTTCATGGGGAAATCCAAGATGGCTGCCTGGTGGCCATATTGGATTTTCGAATCCGACCAAAAAAGGTTTCTTGTACAACTAGACCCCAAGGGGAACATGTGTACCAAATTTGAGAAAGATCCATGCAGTAGTTCCTGAGAAATCGCGATAACAAGGTTTTATGGGGAAATCCAAGATGGCCGCCTGGTGGCCATATTGGATTTTCGAATCGGACAAAAAAAGGTATCTGCACAACTAGACCCCAAGGGGAACATGTGTACCAAATTTGAGAAAGATCCATGCAGTAGTTCCTGAGAAATCGCGATAACAAGGTTTCATGGGGAAATCCAAGGTGGCTGCCTGGTGGCCATATTGGATTTTCGAATCGGACCAAAGAAGGTATCTGCCCAACTAGGGCCCAAGGGGAACCTGTGTACCAAATTTAAGAAAGATCCATGTAGTAGAATGGCTGAGATAAAGAGGGTGTGTCTGGTTGCCATGGAAACGGCCCACATGAGCGAAGGCAACGTATGACGCGTCGTCTCCCCCTAATGCACCCGTGACCTACCAAACGCCAGGTCTGTAGTTTGAAAAGTGCGCGATATTCAGCCCAGACACGAAATGGACGGATGGACGGACAGACAGTGCCATCCCATAACACGTCCGCTTTTTCAAGCGGGCGTATAAAAATAATTATAAAAAAATTTCATCAGAATTCGGTCAGCTCCGAACTTGCTGGTAACAATGCCCTAATGCACGTTCATGCCAAGATACTTAGTATGGGAGCTCAGATAGTGATTTTGCTCACCCTTTATTGCCCCAAACGATGTCACCGTTCAGCGCCAGCAGTTTCCCCCTAGCTAGGTGTTCAAGTGAGAAGAGCGTGTTCATCAAATATCTCGCCGCTGGTCTTTCATCACCCTGAGCAGAGGTGTTCGTCTCTGTTGGCTGTTTCAGTCTTCTAGAAGGTGCATTCAGATAGTGACTTGTTCATTGCCTGGTGATACTGGTCCTGGTATATGAACACACCACTTCCAGGTGACAGCTCAACCATCTGAAACAGAGTATAAACATTTCAAAGAAAGAATGGTAAAAAGTACACATCTCCATAAAACATGTACCAATGTACAAAATCACAGGATACAGGCCTTGCTGTTTTATTAATTAATTTGCTAACAATGGACACATATACTCTCGGATATCACGTCACCTTATGATAAACATTAGTATAGTGTACTGATTGTTTTATCAGCATGATCAGCCCTTAATTCCACCAGTACTAATCTTTTTCCTTCGCGAAGTCCAGAGTTGTTGCCCTTGAATTTGTCACCTAGATGAGTTTGCATGTTCAATAAACGCGGTCATATTTTCTTGTTTTGGGGTTTGAGGTATAAACTACATACAACCAAACCACACATCATCCATGGCCGAGAATGAAATACCTATTATTAAGCTGTTCTAAATTAATATTCTGTTCTAACTGTGAATATCACAATCAGAATGACTCAGTTGCACATTATTGCATGTATTGAGAGAACAAAGGAGAGCCCGTCTGTTCACTGATCTGTGACTTCACTTGAGCAGCTACTCGGTTATATAATTTCACTTTTCCCTATCTTTTGACCCTGGAGAGTAATTTTGACTCGTAACAACTGGCATAATTTGTGAATATCACAATAAGAATGACCCAGTTGCACATTATTGAGAGAACAAAGGAGAGCCCATATTTTCACTGATCTGTGACTTCAGTTGAGCAGTTACTGGGTTATATAATTTCACTTTTCCCTATCTTTTAACCCTGGAGAGTAATTTGAACTCCTGATAACTGGCATAATTTTATACATATGAACTATATTTTCCCAATATTCAAGCATAATGACATTTTTCAAATACTGGGAAAATATAGTAGTACATGTATAAAATTATGCCAGCTATCACCAGTTCAAAATAGTCCTGATTTAACAGATAGGCGA
>JAVTVY010020615.1:0-70674 GCA_036873755.1 Hanleya hanleyi
GGGCGCTGTTCTGAATAAGGAAATGAATAAGGAAATGGCCTATACGGCCATTAAATCAAAGAGTTGAGTCCCCATGTTTGGTACATATACTATACTCATAGAGTGCTACAAAATAGTGCCACTAGTTTCTCGATCCGACACCAGGGGGCGCTGTTCTGAATAAGGAAATGGCCTCTACGGCCATTAAATCAAAGAGTTGAGCCCCCATATTTGGCACATATACTATACTCATAGAGTGCTACAAATGGTGCCACTAGTTTTCGATCCGACACCAGGGGTCGCTGTTCTGACTAAGGAAATGAATAAAGAAATGGCCTATACGGCCATTACATCAAAGAGTTGAGCCCCCATATTCGGTACATATACTATACTCATAGAGTGCTACAAAACGATGCCACTAGTCTCTCGGTACGACACCAGGGAGCGCTGTTCTGAATAAGGAAATGAATAAGGAAATGGCCTATACGGCCATTAAATCAAAGAGTTGAGCCCCCATATTTGGTACATATACTATACTCATAGAGTGCTAC
The DNA here is from genome assembly GCA_036873755.1 of Hanleya hanleyi. Taxonomy (NCBI): domain Eukaryota; kingdom Metazoa; phylum Mollusca; class Polyplacophora; order Lepidopleurida; family Hanleyidae; genus Hanleya; species Hanleya hanleyi. The sequence goes on from JAVTVY010020615.1 coordinate 531, forward strand.
AAAATAGTGCCACTAGTTTCAGGGAGCGCTGTTCTGAATAAGGAAATGAATAAGGAAATGGCCTATACGGCCATTAAATCAAAGAGTTGAGCCCCCATATTTGGTACATATACTATACTCATAGAGTGCTACAAAATAGTGCCACCAGTTTCTCGATACGACACCAGGGGGCGCTGTTCTGAATAAGAAATGAATAAGGAAATGGCCTCTACGGCCATTAAATCAAAGAGTTGAGCCCCCCACCCATATTCGGTACATATACTATACCCATAGAGTGCTACAAAATGGTGCCAATAGTTTCTCGATACGACACCAGGGGCGCTGTTCTGAATAAGGAAATGAATAAGGAAATGGCCTATACGGCCATTAAATCAAAGAGTTGAGCCCCCATATTTGGTACATATACTATACCCATAGAGTGCTACAAAATAGTGGCACTAGTTTCCCGATCCGACATCAGGGGGCGCTGTTCTGAATAAGGAAATGAATAAGGAAATGGCCTATACGGCCATTAAATCAAAGAGTTGAGCCCCCATATTTGGTACATATACTATACTCATTGAGTACAACAAAATGGTGCGACTAGTTTCTCAATCCGACACCAGGGGTCGCTGTTCTGAATAAGGAAATGATTAAGGAAATGGCCTATGCGGACATTAAATCAAGGAATTGAGCCCCCATATTTGGTACATATACTATACTCATAGATAGTGCCACTAGTTTCTCGATCCGACACCAGGGGGCGCTGTTCTGAATAAGGAAATGAATAAGGAAATGGCCTATACGGCCATTAAATCAAAGAGTTGAGCCCCCATATTTGGTACATATACTATACTCATAGAGTGCTACAAAATGGTGCCACTAGTTTCACGATACGACACCAGGGGGCGCTGTTCTGAATAAGGAAATGAATAAGGAAATGGCCTATACGGCCATTAAATCAAACAGTTGAGACCCCATATTTGGTACATGTACTATACTCATAGAGGGCTACAAAATATTGCCACTAGTTTCTCGATCCGACATCAGGGGGCGCTGTTCTGAATAAGGAAATGAATAAGGAAATGGCCTCTACGGCCATTAAATCAAAGAGTTGAGCCCCCATATTCGGTACATATACTATACTCATAGAGTGCTACAAAATGGTGCCAATAGTTTCTCGATACGACACCAGGGGGCGCTGTTCTGAATAGGGAAATGAATAAGGAAATGGCCTATACGGCCATTAAATCAAAGAGTTGAGACCCCATATTTGGTACATGTACTATACTCATAGAGGGCTACAAAATAGTGCCACTAGTTTCTCGATCCGACACCAGGGGGCGCTGTTCTGAATAAGAAATGGATAAGGAAATGGCCTCTACGGCCATTAAATCAAAGAGTTGAGCCCCCATATTCGGTACATATACTATACCCATAGAGTGCTACAAAATGGTGCCAATAGTTTCTCGATACGACACCAGGGGCGCTGTTCTGAATAAGGAAATGAATAAGGAAATGGCCTATACGGCCATTAAATCAAAGAGTTGAGCCCCCATATTTGGTACATATACTATACTCATAGAGTGCTACAAAATAGGGCCACTAGTTTCTCGATCCGACATCAGGGGCGCTGTTCTGAATAAGGAAATGAATAAGGAAATGGCCTATACGGCCATTAATTCAAAGAGTTGAGACCCCATATTTGGTATATATACTATACTCATAGAGTGCTAGAAAATGGTGCCACTAGTTTCTCGATACGACACCAGGGGGCGCTGTTCTGAATAAGGAAATGAATAAGGAAATGGCCTATACGGCCATTAAATCAAAGAGTTGAGTCCCCATGTTTGGTACATATACTATACTCATAGAGTGCTACAAAATAGTGCCACTAGTTTCTCGATCCGACACCAGGGGGCGCTGTTCTGAATAAGGAAATGGCCTCTACGGCCATTAAATCAAAGAGTTGAGCCCCCATATTTGGCACATATACTATACTCATAGAGTGCTACAAATGGTGCCACTAGTTTTCGATCCGACACCAGGGGTCGCTGTTCTGACTAAGGAAATGAATAAAGAAATGGCCTATACGGCCATTACATCAAAGAGTTGAGCCCCCATATTCGGTACATATACTATACTCATAGAGTGCTACAAAACGATGCCACTAGTCTCTCGGTACGACACCAGGGAGCGCTGTTCTGAATAAGGAAATGAATAAGGAAATGGCCTATACGGCCATTAAATCAAAGAGTTGAGCCCCCATATTTGGTACATATACTATACCCATAGAGTGCTACAAAATAGTGGCACTAATTTCTCGATCCGACACAAGGGGGCGCTGTTCTGAATAAGGAAATGGCCTATACGGCCATTAAATCAAAGAGTTGAGACCCCATATTTGGTACATATACTATACTCATAGAGTGCTACAAAATAGTGCCACCAGTTTCTCGATACGACACCAGGGGGCGCTGTTCTGAATAAGAAATGAATAAGGAAATGGCCTCTACGGCCATTAAATCAAAGAGTTGAGACCCCATATTTGGTACATATACTATACTCATAGAGTGCTACAAAATGGTGCCATCAGTTTCTCGATACGACACCAGGGGGCGCTGTTCTGAATAAGGAAATGAATAAAGAAATGGCCTATACGGCCATTAAATCAAAGAGTTGACCCCCATATTCGGTACATATACTATACCCATAGAGTGCTACAAAATGGTGCCAATAGTTTCTCGATACGACACCAGGGGGCGCTGTTCTGAATAAGGAAATGAATAAGGAAATGGCCTATACGGCCATTAAATCAAAGAGTTGAGCCCCCATATTTGGTACATATACTATACCCATGGAGTGCTACAAAATAGTGGCACTAGTTTCTCGTTCCGACATCAGGGGGCGCTGTTCTGAATAAGGAAATGAATAAGGAAATGGCCTATACGGCCATTAAATCAAAGAGTTGAGACCCATATTTGGTACATATACTATACTCATAGAGTGCTACAAAATGGTGCCACTAGTTTCTCGATACGACACCAGGGGGCGCTGTTCTGAATAAGGAAATGAATAAGGAAATGGCCTATACGGCCATTAAATGAAAGAGTTGAGCCCCCATATTTGGTACATATACTATACTCATAGAGTGCTACAAAATAGTGCCACTAGTTTCTCGATCCGACACCAGGGGTCGCTGTTCTGAATAAGGAAATGAATAAGGAAATGGCCTCTACGGACATTAAATCAAAGAGCTGAGCCCCCATATTTGGCACGTATACTATACTCATAGAGTGCTACAAAATGGTGCCACCAGTCTCTCGATACGACACCAGGGGGCGCTGTTCTGAATAAGGAAATGAATAAGGAAATGGCCTATACGGCCATTAAATCAAAGAGTTGAGCCTCCATATTTGCTACATATACTACACTCATAGATTGCTACAAAATAGTGCCACTTGTTTCTCGATCCGACACCAGGGGGCGCTGTTCTGAATAAGGAAATGAATAAGGAAATTATACGGCCATTAAATCAAAGAGTTGAGCCCCCATATTTGGTACATATACTATACTCATAGAGTGCTACAAAATGGTGCCACTAGTTTTTCGATCCGACACCAGGGGGCGCTGTTCTGAATAAGGAAATGAATAAGGAAATGGCCTCTACGGCCATTAAATCAAAGAGTTGAGCCCCCATATTTGGTACATATACTATACTCATAGAGTGCTACAAAATAGTGCCACTAGTTTCTCGATCCGACACCAGGGGGCGCTGTTCTGAATAAGGAAATGAATAAGGAAATGGCCTATACGGCCATTAAATCAAAGAGTTGAGCCCCCATATTTGGTACATATACTATACTCATAGAGTGCTACAAAATAGTGCCATTAGTTTCTCGATACGACACCAGGGGGCGCTGTTCTGAATAAGGAAATGAATCAGGAAATGGCCTATACGGCCATTAAATCAAGGAGTTGAGCCCCCATATTTGGTACATATACTACACTCATAGAGTGCTACAAATGGTGCCACTAGTTTCTCGATCAGACCCCAGGGGCCGCTGTTCTGAATAAGGAAATGAATAAGTAAATGGCCTATACGGCCATTAAATCAAAGAGTTGAGCCCCCATATTTGGTACATATACTATACTCATAGATTGCTACAAAATAGTGCCATTAGTTTCTCGATACGACACCAGGGGGCGCTGTTCTGAATAAGGAAATGAATAAGGAAATGGCCTATACGTCCATTAAACCAAAGAGTTGAGATCCCATATTTGATACATATACTATACTCATAGAGTGCTACAAAATAGTGCCACCAGTTTCTCGATACGACACCAGGGGGCGCTGTTCTGAATAAGGAAATGAATAAGGAAATGGCCTATACGGCCATTAAATCAAAGAGTTGAGACCCCATATTTGGTACATGTACTATACTCATAGAGGGCTACAAAATAGTGCCACTAGTTTCTCGATCCGACACCAGGGGGCGCTGTTCTGAATAAGGAAATGAATAAAGAAATGGCCTATACGGCCATTAAATCAAAGAGTTGAGCCCCCATATTCGGGGCATATATTATACCCATAGAGTGCTACAAAACGGTGCCAATAGTTTCTCGATACGACACCAGAAGGCGCTGTTCTGAATAAGGAAATGAATATGGAAATGGCCTATACGGCCATTAAATCAAAGAGTTGAGCCCCCATATTTGGTACATATACTATACTCATAGAGTGCTACAAAATAGTGGCACTAGTTTCTCGATCCGACATCAGGGGGCGCTGTTCTGAATAAGGAAATGAATAAGGAAATGGCCTATACGGCCATTAAATGAAAGAGTTGAGCCCCCATATTTGGTACATATACTATACTCATAGAGTGCTACAAAATGGTGCCACTAGTTTCTCGATCCGACACCAGGGGTCGCTGTTCTGAATAAGAAAATGCATAAGGAAATGGCCTATACGGACATTAAATCAAAGAGCTGAGCCCCCATATTTGGCACGTATACTATACTCATAGAGTGCTACAAAATGGTGCCACTAGTCCCTCGATACGGCACCAGGGGGCGCTGTTCTGAATAAGGAAATGAATAAGGAAATGGCCTATACGGCCATTAAATCAAAGAGTTGAGCCTCCATATTTGCTACATATACTATACTCATAGATTGCTACAAAATAGTGCCACTAGTTTCTCGATCCGACACCAGGGGGCGCTGTTCTGAATAAGGAAATGAATAAGGAAATGGCCTCTACAGCCATTAAATAAAATAGTTGAGCCACCATATTTGGTACATATACTATACTCATAGAGTGCTACAAAATAGTGCCACTAGTTTCTCGATCCGACACCAGGGGGCGCTGTTCTGAGTAAGGAAATCAATAAGGAAATGGCCTATACGGCCATTAAATCAAAGAGTTGAGCCCCCATATTTGGTACGTATACTATATTCATAGAGTGCTACAAAACGGTGCCACTAGTTTCTCGATCCGACACCAGGGGGCGCTGTTCTGAGTAAGGAAATCAATAAGGAAATGGCCTATACGGCCATTAAATCAAAGAGTTGAGACCCATATTTGGCACGTATACTATACCCATAGAGTGTTACAAAATGGTGCCACTAGTCTCTCGATACGACACCAGGGGGCGCTGTTCTGAATAAGGAAATGAATAAGGAAATGGCCTATACGGCCATTAAATCAAAGAGTTGAGCCCCCATATTTGGTACATATACTATACTCATAGAGTGCTACAAAATAGTGGCACTAGTTTCTCGATCCGACATCAAGGGGCGCTGATCTGAATAAGGAAATGAATAAGGAAATGGCCTATACGGCCATTAAATCAAAGAGTTGAGCCCCCATATTTGGTACATATACTATACTCATAGAGTGCTACAAAATGGTGCCACTAGTCTCTCGATACGACACCAGGGGGCGCTGTTCTGAATACGGAAATGAATAAGGAAATGGCCTATACGGCCATTAAATCAAAGAGTTGAGCCTCCATATTTGCTACATATACTATACTCATATCTAGAGTGCTACAAATTAGTGCCACTAGTTTCTCGATCCGACACCAGGGGGCGCTGTTCTGAATAAGGAAATGAATAAGGAAATGACCTCTACGGCCATTAAATCAAAGATTTGAGCCCCCATATTTGGTACATATACTATACTCATAGAGTGCTACAAAATGGTGCCACTAGTTTCTCGATCCGACACCAGGGGTCGCTGTTCTGAATAAGGAAATGAATAAGGAAATGGCCTATACGGACATTAAATCAAAGAGTTGAGCCCCCATATTTGGTACGTATACTATACTCATAGAGTGCTACAAAATAGTGCCACTAGTTTCTCGATCCGACACCAGGGGGCGCTGTTCTGAATAAGGAAATGAATAAGGAAATGGCCTATACGGTCATTAAATCAAAGAGTTGAGCCCCTATATTTGGTACATATACTATACTCACAGAGTACTACAAAATGGTGCCACTAGTTTCTCGATCCGACACCAGGGGTCGCTGTTCTGAATAAGGAAATGAATAAGGAAATGGCCTATACGGACATTAAATCAAAGAGTTGAGCCCCCATATTTGGTACATATACTATACTCATAGAGTGCTACAAAATAGTGCCACTAGTTTCTCGATACGACACCAGGGGGCGCTGTTCTGAATAAGGAAATGAATAAGGAAATGGCCTATACGGCCATTAAATCAAAGAGTTGAGCCCCCATATTTGGTACATATACTATACTCATAGAGTGCTACAAATGTGCCACTAGTTTCTCGATACGACACCAGGGGGCGCTGTTCTGAATAAGGAAATGAATAAGGAAATGGCCTATACGGCCATTAAATCAAAGAGTTGAGCCCCTATATTTGGTACATATACTATACTCATAGAGTGCTACCAAATGGTGCCACTAGTTTCTCGATCCGACACCAGGGGTCGCTGTTCTGAATAAGGAAATGAATAAGGAAATGGCCTATACGGCCATTAAATCAAAGAGTTGAGCCCCCATATTTGGTACATATACTATACTCATAGAGTACTACAAAACAGTGCCACTAGTTTCACGATACGACACCAGGGGGCGCTGTTCTGAATAAGGAAATGAATACGGAAATGGCCTATACGGCCATTAAATCAAAGAGTTGAGCCCCCATATTTGGTACATATACTATACTCATAGCGTGCTACAAAATACTGCCAGTAGTTTCTCGATCCGACACCAGTGGGCGCTGTTCTGAATCAGTAAATGAATAAGGAAATGGCCACTACGGCCATTAAATCAAAGAGATGAGCTCCCATATTCGGTACATATACTATACTCATAGAGTGCTACAAAATGGTGCCACTAGTTTCTCGGTACGACACCAGGGGGCACTGTTCTGAATAAGGAAATGAATAAGGAAATGGCCTATACGGCCATTAAATCAAAGAGTTGAGACCCCATATTTGGTACGTATACTATACTCATAGAGTGCTACAAAATGGTGCCACTAGTCTCTCGATACGGCACCAGGGGGCGCTGTTCTGAATAAGGAAATGAATAAGGAAATGGCCTATACGGCCATTAAATCAAAGAGTTGAGCCCCCATATTTGGTACATATACTATACTCATAGAGTGCTACAAAATAGTGGCTCTAGTTTCTCGATCCGACATCAGGGGGCGCTGTTCTGAATAAGGAAATGAATAAGGAAATGGCCTATACGGCCATTAAATCAAAGAGTTGAGCCCCCATATTTGGTACATATACTATACTCATAGAGTGCTACAAAATGGTCCCACTAGTCTCTCGATACCACACCAGGGGGCGCTGTTCTGAATAAGGAAATGAATAAGGAAATGGCCTATACGGCCATTAAATCAAAGAGTTGAGCCTCCATATTTGCTACATATACTATACTCATAGAGTGCTACAAAATAGTGCCAATAGTTTCTCGATCCGATACCAGGGGGCGCTGTTCTGAGTAAGGAAATCAATAAGGAAATGGCCTATACGGCCATTAAATCAAAGAGTTAAGCCCCTATATTTGGTACATATACTATACTCATAGAGTGCTACAAAATGGTGCCACTAGTTTCTCGATCCGACACCAGGGGTCGCTGTTCTGAATAAGGAAATGAATGAGGAAATGGCCTATACGCACATTAAATCAAAGAGTTGAGCCCCCATATTTGGTACATATACTATACTCATTGAGTGCTACAAAATAGTGCCACTAGTTTCTCGATACGACACCAGGGGGCGCTGTTCTGAATAAGGAAATGAATAAGGAAATGGCCTCTACGGCCATTAAATCAAAGAGTTGAGCCCCTATATTTGGTACATATACTATACTCATAGAGTACTACAAAATAGTGCCACTAGTTTCTCGATCCGACACCAGGGGTCGCTGTTCTGAATAAGGAAATGAATAAGGAAATGGCCTATACGGACATTAAATCAAAGAGTTGAGCCCCCATATTTGGTACATATACTATACTCATAGAGTGCTACAAAATAGTGCCACTAGTTTCTCGATACGACACCAGGGGGCGCTGTTCTGAATAAGGAAATGAATAAGGAAATGGCCAATACGGACATTAAATCAAAGAGTTGAGCCCCCATATTTGGTACATATACTATACACATAGAGTGCTACAAAATAGTGCCACTAGTTTCTCGATCCGACACCAGGGGGCGCTGTTCTGAATAAGGAAATGGCCTCTACGGCCATTAAATCAAAGAGTTGAGACCCTATATTTGGTACATATACTATACTCAGAGTACTACAAAATGGTGTTACTAGTTTCTCGATCCGACACCAGGGGTCGCTGTTCTGAATAAGGAAATGAATAACGAAATGGCGTATACGGACATTAATTCAAAGAGTTGAGCCCCCATATTTGGTACATATACTATACTCATAGAATGCTACAAAATAGTGCCACTAGTTTCTCGATACGACACCAGGGCGGCGCTGTTCTGAATAAGGAAATGAATAAGGAAATGGCCTATACGGCCATTAAATCAAAGAGTTGATCCCCCGTCTTTGGTACATATACTATACTCATAGAGTGCTACAAAACGGTGCCACTAGTTTCACGATACGACACCAGGGGGCGCTGTTCTGAATAAGGAAATGAATAAGGAAATGGCCTATACGGCCATTAAATCAAAGGGTTGAGACCCCATATTTGGTACATGTACTATACTCATCTAGTTATTCTCTTGGAGAGTAAATCCTCGATTACAATTTCATGTTTATTGTTAATCATGCCAAATGACCTACTCTACCAGATCAATTAACCTTCAAGTACGTATTAGCCTTATTACATGTTGCATACATAGATACCAGTAGACCTTAATCCTCGACCATTATTGCTGATTATTATATTTAATTTGATTTATCCATTGATGCTATCCTCAAATATGATTAGCGTAAATTCCTCCTGTCACTAAGTATCACACAAAAGGGAACCAGAGAGTTATGTCATTTTGAAAGTGGTCGCTACTCAACTCACATCACTGACAATTTGATGCTACACATGCATACAAAGTTATGTCCCTTGGGAGTTGCCTACCTAATATGAGATTGACAATTTGATGTGTTACTGTTATATATTGGTAATATAACCACTTAAGTCATAAAATTGCACAGTGAAATTGTTGGCAGGTTGACAAGTTATCACAGAGTTACATGTTGATGTCTGGTGTGATGCTGTTATATATTACATGTTACAAAATCTCACACAACATTATCTACATTATTTATCAAGCAATAATTGAATGACCCTGTATATTCATATTTACTGATATATATTTGCCATAAAATGTTGACAAGGAACCAAGAAGTTATGTCCTGTTGAAAGTGGTCGCTACCCAACTTACATGATTGACAATTTGCTGCTACATATGTATACAAAGTTATGTCCCTTGAGAGTTGCCTACCTAATATGAGATTGACAATTTGCTGCTACACATGCATACACAGTTATGTCCCTTGAGAGTTGCCTACCTAATATGAGATTGACAATTTGATGTGTTACTGTTATATATTGGTAATATAATCACTTAAGTCATAAAATTGCACAGTGAAATTGTTGGCAGGTTGACAAGTTATCACAGAGTTACATGTTGGTGTCTGATGTGATGCTGTTATGTATTACATGTTGCTAAATCTCACACAACATTATCTACATTATTTATCAAGCAATAATTGAATGACCCTATATATTCATATTTACATCTATATATATTTGCCATATAATGTTGAAAGGGAACCAGAGAGTTATGCCATTTTGAAAGTGGTCGCTACTCAACTTACATCATTGACAATTTGATGCTACACATGCATACAAAGTTATGTCCCTTGGGAGTTGCCTACCTAATATGAGATTGACAACTTGATGTGTTACTTTTATATATTGGTAATATAACCACTTAAGTCATAAAATTGCATAGTGAAATTGTTGGCAGGTTGACAAGTTATCACAGAGTTACATGTTGGTGTCTGGTGTGATGCTGTTATATATTACATGTTACTAAATCTCACACAACATTATCTACATTATTTATCAAGCAATAATTGAATGACCCTATATATTCATATTTACTGATATATATTTGCCATATAATGTTGAAAGGGAACCAGAGAGTTATGTCATTTTGAAAGTGGTCGCTACTCAACTTACATCATTGACAATTTGATGCTACACATGCATACAAAGTTATGTCCCTTGGGAGTTGCCTACCTAATATGAGATTGACAATTTGATGTGTTACTGTTATATATTGGTAATATAACCACTTAAGTCATAAAATTGCACAGTGAAATTGTTGGCAGGTTGACAAGTTATCACAGAGTTACATGTTGATGTCTGGTGTGATGCTGTTATATATTACATGTTACTAAATCTCACACAACATTATCTACATTATTTATCAAGCAATAATTTAATGACCCTGTATATTCATATTTCCTGATATATATTTGCCATATAATGTTGACAAGGAACCAAGAAGTTATGTCATGTTGAAAGTGGTCGCTACCCAGCTTACATGATTGACAATTTGTTGCTACATATGTATACAAAGTTATGTCCCTTGAGAGTTGCCTACCTAATATGAGATTGACAATTTGATGTGTTACTGTTATATATTGGTAATATAACCACTTAAGTCATAAAATTGCACAGTGAAATTGTTGGCAGGTTGACAAGTTATCACAGTTACATGTTGGTGTCTGGTGTGATGCTGTTATGTATTACATGTTACTAAATCTCACACAACATTATCTACATTATTTATCAAGCAATAATTGAATGACCCTATATATTCATATTTACTGATATATATTTGGCATAAAATGTTGACAAGGAACCAAGAAGTTATGTCCTGTTGAAAGTGGTCGCTACCCAACTTACATGATTGACAATTTGTTGCTACATATGTATACAAAGTTATGTCCCTTGGGCTACCTATATGAGATTAACCATTTGATGTTTCATCTGTTACAATTACAAATGCTATATTTAATTATTAGCAATCAGCCAGTGCATTCCTGTTCATATTTCGAGGGCTGAAGCAAACCATGGGCACATCAGTCAGTCATTACTCTAAATGACAACTAACAACTTTACATATCCTTACTTAAGTTTTACTTTTTTCTGTGTTGGTCTGATAATGTCCTTTGACTGTCTATTAAATGCATCAGTATACTGTTGTTTGGGGAGTGCACACGGCGCCATGACTCAAGACTACTTGGTGACCCTCTTGATGCATGATGGCTGCTTCAGATTTTTTTGCATAATAGTAGATAATAGGTAACGATGTGAACAGCTATCGTGCATCGATAGGTCTATTTAACGCTAAATCCTCCTGCTTAGGCAACAATAACTATCATATTAAATTCAGGTTTGTCAATATTTTTAATTTTTCGGCACTTTACGAAATTCTTAGCACTAATCTGAAAATGTCGAGCTTTTTGTCTGCAATTCTTTTACTTCAGTCAACATGTCCCGGCGATATTCTGGTAATGGTGTTGCTACTTTTGCTGCTTAGTGGTGATGTGGAGCAGAATCCTGGTCCAAATTCTACTAATAGTACAAATGACCTTAAAATATTTCACTTGAACATACGCAGTATGCGCAATAAACTTGATTATGTAGAAGATATGTCAGAAGCATATGACATCTTATGTTTTACTGAAACTAACCTTGATATCAATATAAATGATAACGATCTACAACTAGAAAATTTTAACAGCCCATTCAGGAAAGATCGTGATAATACTCTCCCGAACCCTTGGGGTGGCATAATCGTGCACACATCGAATCAGTTAAAATGTCGAAGGCGACGCGATTTAGAACATGCTGCTTTTGAAAATTTATGGATTGAAATTGAATCTAATACTAAGCACATTCTATTAAATGTATCATATATAACTCCTGATAGCCCTGGTGTAATATATGATGAATTTGAATCGATGGTGGAGAATGCCCTGGATTATTGCTCTAATGTTGTAGTTGTAGGTGATTTGAACGACGATATTTTACGTAATAATGGCCGATACCTGCGTGATATAATGCAAAGATGTAATCTAAATAACATTATTACTGAACCAACGCGAGTAACTGCCCAATCAGCTACCCTGTTGGACCCTATTATGATCAGTGAGTCTATTTATATTCATGATTCTGGAGTTATTCATGTTAACCGAGAAATAAGTGATCATGATGCAACTTTTGTCGGCATCTCATTTTATTACAATATAAGAAACTCTTACCAAAGAAACATATGGATATATAAAGATGCTGACTGGGGGAAATTTAATGAACTTTTATTGGAAACGGACTGGCAAAAGTTATTTGACTCTTGTGGTAATACAGACGAATGTGCCTGTTTATTTACTAATAAATTCATTGATATAGCAAAACAATGTATCCCATCCCAAACAGTTACAATACGTCCAAAAGATAAACCCTGGTACGACTCTATTCTTCGCAAAGAAGTTAAGAATCGCGATAGATTAAGGAAACATGCAATTAAGTCCCAACGATCCTCGGATTGGGAGAAATATAAAAAATCTAGAAATAAAGTAAACAATATGAAAAAGTATGCGAAAAAAAATTATTGTGATAACCTCGAAACAATGCTGGAGACATCAAAAACACAGGACCCAAAATTTTATTGGAAAAATTTAAAAGCACTGATGAAGCAGACCAATTCTAATAAAGACATTCCTCCATTGGAGACTGACGACCTGAATGGCCACAGAACAATAGCTACAACAGACTGGGAAAAGGCTGAAACTCTAAACAAATATTTTGTCTCTGTTTCAAATGTTGACGACAGTAAAACGACACTTCCTGAATTTTCATGCCTTACTAACAGTATAATTGACCATATTGAGGTGGACGAAGACGATATCATCTATATTATCAAATCCATCGAAACCAACAAAGCTGTAGGATCCGACTCTATAAGCCATCGAATGTTAAAAAAAGTGGCTATATCAGTAGCAAATCCTTTGTGTATACTTTTTAATCGCTCCTTGAGTAAATCTGAATTTCCTGATACATGGAAAATTGCCAATATATTGCCGGTATATAAAAAGGGAAACGCCCATCTACCGACCTATTGCCTTGTTGAGCTGTGTCGGTAAAATTATGGAAAGAATTGTTTTCAAATCTGTTTATAATCATTTACTGTCGAACGACTTATTTTATCATCTCCAGGCGGGATTTCTCCCGGGACATTCATGCACTTACCAGCTAATTGAATTTTATCACAATCTCTGTCAGTCGCTGGAGGCGAAAGATTATGCCTGTGCTGTATTCTGTCATTTATCGAAAGCGTTTGACAGGGTTTGGCATGACGGTCTTCTTTTTAAGCTCAGACGGTATGGTGTGGCTGGTTCTCTACTCGAGTGGTTTGCTAGCTATTTGTCAAACAGAACACAATTAGTAATCGTCAACAGTAAATCATCAGGTTTAAGGAAGGTCAAAGCAGGTGTTCCACGAGGCTCTGTCCTTGGTCCCTTATTATTTCTCATCTATGTTAACGACATAGCGGACAGTATTAATAGTGTACTCAGACTTTTTGCTGACGATTCATCAATTCTTTTCACATCAGACGACATAAATAACATAGAGTTAATTATTAATAGTGATCTTAGAAAATTGTTACAATGGTCAGATAGATGGCTACTCAAATTTAATCTCGAAAAAACAATAGTGATGTTGATAACAAATAGGAATATACCCAGGCTCCCTAATATATATTTTGGTGACCTACTTTTAGCATTTTCTCGATCTCATCGTCATCTTGGGATAGAGTTACAGAATGATTGCAAATGGGGAGAACACATCAATAGTATAATTTCTACTGCATGCAAACGGATTGGAATGATGAGGAGACTCAAATATCAGATAGGAAGAAAAGCTCTGTCTCAGATATATATAAGTTTTATCAGACCGATTCTGGAGTATGCGTCGTCCGTTTGGGATGGGTGTACTCAGGTGGAGGCAGATAGGCTTGAACAAGTTCAGTTATCAGCTGCTAGAATTGTCACTGGACTTCCAAAATACTGCAGTCGAATGGCCTTGTATTACGAAACCGGTTGGGAATCTTTATCCACTAGACGCAAACTTTCCAAATTAACCCTTTTGTATAAAATTAATAACAATGCAGCCCCAGACTACGTCTTATCGCTAATGCCACCACGTGTTGGAGAAACCGTTACTTATAATTTGAGGAATGCACACAATTTCCCTATGATGCCAGGCAGATTAAATATTATGAGATCTTCATTTATTCCCTCCACCATAAGACTTTGGAATGACTTAGCACCGGAAGTTAGGAATAGTGAATCCATCAAAATCTTTAAAGACAAAATTTGCGATCTATCCCGTTCAGCGCCTGCATATTACTCGTACGGTCAGAGATATTTTAACATAATTCACACAAAACTCCGATATGGCTGTAGCCAACTAAACGCTGATCTGAAACGTACTTCTTCTACCAATGTAGTCATTATAATGACTGCCGTAGGAAATTATTACAGTCTTTGCCACCGGAATACAATTTGCACCACATTTTGTGGGGTAACGCTAATTTGAGTAATAAAAGGAATTGCCAGCTGTTCGAATCAGTTATTCAATTCATTAAAGATAGTAAAAGATTTAATAATAAGCAAGTTGCCTAAATTGTCCAAATTGTCCAAGTGTATCAGTTGCGACGCCCTTGCGCTGTGTGCTCCCCATTCGATTTTTGCGAATTCATCTTGTCATTTCTCTGTACCAGACCACCGCATTTTCAGTCCACTTTTTACTTTTCCTTTTTTTTTCCTTTCATCAATGTATAATTACATATTTTCTATTCAGCTGTTAAAATGGTTGCTTTGAGTTGATAGATAACAAATTGTGTCATATATATAGTTGTTATTTATCTCTAATGAATCGTACACTGTATCATGAGCCAGTTATGCTGCTATAATGATTTCTAGGGAGAGGGATAAATAAGTTATTATGAACTTGTTCCCAATCCCATTCCAACTATGTAAGGCAATAAAATATGTTTAAACTAAAACTATAGATCGGGAGATATAGGCCAGTAGGCTATTCAAATTCTATCAGTCAGCTATTCGCAGCACCCCCGCCCCCCTTTCGGCGAAAATGGAAACTAATAAGGTCAGCGTGTAAGACTTGACGAGTGTTGTATAACTGCCAAATATGAAGGCCCTATCCTCTACAGATAAGGAGATATAGGCCAGTGGGCTATTCAAATTCTATCAGTCGGCTATTCGCAGCACCGCCCCCTAGCAGCGGGAATGGAAACTAATTAGGTCAGCGTGTAGGACTTGACGAGTGTTTTATAACTGCCAAATTTGAAGGCCCTATCCTCTATAGATAGGGAGATATAGGCCAGTAGGCTATTCAAATTCTATCAGTCGGTTATTCGCAGCACCGCCCCCTAGCGGCGGAAATGGAAACTAATTAGGTCAGCGTGTATGACTTGACGAGTGTTGTATAACTGCCAAATATGAAGACCCTATCTGCCTTAATTTAGGAGATATACGTCAGAATGTTATTCATATTCCAAATAATGACTAGTCCACTGAATCGCCGATTGAATTGTGATCTGTGAACTGCACTCTCACTTCACGAACGTTCTTTTCTGACCACTTTCTGTCTCAGCAAATATATCCGGGACGGCTTGTCTGTTTTATCATGAAATAAAGATGATTGTACTCTGAAACTTGCAGGTCAGGTCAAACTGGTAATGATAATGTTTTTCCGCCAAAGAATATCGCACAAGATCAAGTAGAACACGTCATAAGTAAGATCCTTGTTCCGAGATGGGAATGTCTGGGTTGAAATTCAGCTCCGTTTGGGTCGATCCACTGCAGATGGAACTGGCAGGGGTGGTAATACTATTGCTTCCCTGGTGTTCAAGCAAAGCTCAACAAATTTACTAAGGTCGGAACCTGTTCATTCTGGCGCAGAGTGGGTCAGCCTACTGATGTGATGACAGAAAAATGAAAGCTGCTCCCTTTCCTATCTCCGGAATGACAGAAAAATGAAAGCTGACCCTCTGCGACTTTCTAGTTGAGCTTATTCGCATAACCCCAAGAGTAGAGGATCACGGGAGAATTCAAGATGGTGTCCAGGTGGGGTACCAGAATAGTGATGTTTTCATCATTTTTCTTCGAAATTCCGGTTTTTGATGGAGGAAAATTGAGCAAAAACCATGTTATTTCACATCAGACTATTATTTACTAATTTATCACGCATGTTTTGCAAAGAAAATACACGAATAAATAAAAATTGAAAAATCTGACCAAAAATCGACCGAAAATGTCTCTTTCCATGATGACGTCACTGTGACCTCATTTAAGCGGCCATCTTCTGGTAGAGCTTGAACCAATGGCATAAGGTGACGGTAAGTTTTAGCCTGCTAGTTCAGGAGTAAGAAAAAAAGAATTGGGGGTGGGACCGAATGACCCCCACGGGCCTGGACAAGTCCCAAACAGCCCAGGATAGATAGGGTTAAGACGGCTGCCGTTTAAGGCAGTCCATGGCATCACCAAATGAAGCCTTTGGCCTGAATATGTTCATAGCTTGTTTAGGTAATGAGATATTAGCGAAAAAGGTTTTAGATTGCGGCTATTTTGAGATGCAAATTGGACACCCTGGAGGTTGATTTGAAAAATTGATTTAAAATTCTTTAGAATTTTAGACTTAATTTAGCTTAACATAAACCGGTCAAATTTGAGAAAAATCGGTCAGCCAATCAGCTAAATCGTTAATGAAGTAAATAAGGAGCGTCGAGGAGAGAAGGAATAGGAATTGCCCACACTCGTCAATTTTTCCCGATGTGTCAACCATTTCTGCTAATACTGATTCTTAATAGACTGACATATCACGTACATAGTTAGACGTACTCATGTATTTCAAGATTCTCATAGTGTTCATATGAACATCTACAATCAAAGTGTGACTGAGATACATCATACTCTAGATAACGACTTTTTACAACGTATATCATATGGACTAAGAATACTGATCAGCGATACGGCTTTGATATTTTTGGAACATCATGATGTCTTGCTGGCATCATTGAAAGCTGTTGACCGCTTGTGCCAGGAAATCAGTCTAGTCTTATCTATACCATGATTTATCCTTTTAATTTGGTGCTACACATGCAAACTTTCACCAACCAGTGCCACTCAATAACTGGTTGGCTACTGGTTGATGGATAACTGATTGGTACTGGTAGGAAAGGAGGGTATCGTTCAGTTTTCAACTGATCAGTACCAAACGGTAACCAACCGGGTACTGATTGGTCACCCATTGGATCCTATGAATTTTCTACTGATTGGCTACCATGCAGTTACCAATCTGTTACCAATGAGTTACCGCTATGTTGCCATCCCAATTTTCCACGCTTGGTACCTGTTGGTAACAATACAGTAGCACTTCAGTACCTTGATTGGTTACAGCTCAGTTACTGAACGGCTACCAACCAATTTCTGCTTACCTGCCAGTATCTCTTGGTACTGGTAGGTACTGGTAGGAGAGATCCCCTTGTGGTACTGTTCAGTTGTTAAGTTGGTCACCAATCAGTAACTGAACAATACCAACCGGTCACCAGTCAGTTACCACACATTTCATTTGTGGTACAATCTATTGGTTACCAACCAGTAACTGACCAGTAGCCTTCAAGTCAGAACTGCATGGTACTGCAAAGTTGGGATCGTTATGGCTACCAATTGGTTACCAATCAGTTACTGGTAGGTAACTGGAAAGAACCTGGCATATATAACCAAGTGGTGACTGATTGATAACTGCACGGTGCTGTTCAGTCAGTTCCGTGCAGTACCAATGAGTTACCTAGAGAGTACCAACAAGTATCTGAACGGTACCAATTGGTACAGAGCTGCACGGTACTGGTTGGTGAAAATTTGGCTGTGTAATGTTAATATATGAATTAGGCCTTTGAATTATGGATGCGGAAATGCTTGAATGGACGACGGCTGGATATTGATTGACGGACTAGACGCTTGCATCACAAAACTTTTTCTGCTGTTCTTTCTGCTGTAGTTTCTACAGACAAGAATCTGGTGTGGACGACAGTAGATGCCACATCTCCTAACCGGACATTGGCCTTTATTAGTGGGGACCCAGCCACCATCCCTACTCGTAGTGCACGTATTGAGACTTTCCAAGTTGCCAAAGTCAAGCCAAAAAGACATGCTGTACCTCTTAGTTTTCATTACAAGGAAGGGAAGATATACTTCGTTGATCTGACTGATCATGCTATTTACCAGGTCACCACGAATAACTCTGTTTCTGCCATACATCGGGGATATGGAGATAGTTTTCAGATGGCCGTGGATTGGTGGACATGGAACATTTACTGGGTAGATGCGGAGTATAACTGGATAGCGGTGAAACCTTTACGCGGTGGGAACCTCTACGATTTTAAGGTTCTCGTAGAATCCGAAGTCGATTGGCCTCTTGGTATAGCAGTCGATCCGTCCCGGGGGTAAGTAATTCAGATGTTGACACTATACTAAGTTTGTGACGAATCAATATTAAATTTAATTAATTCCCACGAAAAGACTGTTTGATATTTCCTGATATCCGATAAGCGAATACATAATATCGATGGTGTTATTAGCGTTGGAGTTAAAATTGTTCAGAAGAAATTCTCATGTATGTTCATATTTTAGGTATATGTACTGGACTGAATTCAGTCAAAATCCGCGAGTCAAACGAGCGACATTGGACGGCACAAATCAGCAGGTTATCGCAGCTGGTGGACTATTCAATCCAGTCTCTGTGAGCATCGACCCTCAGACAGGAAATGTGTTCTGGGTAGATCATCGCAAATTCACCGTGGAACGTTGCAGTTCTGATGGCAGTCAAAGGACGGTTATACGACAGTTGAAGAGTCTTCAGCTCACTGGTATATCTTACTATCAGGTTGGTCAAATTATCTTTATATTGATACCGTATATGATTTTCGCTTAATACAGCTTTTAGGTTTGTTTACACTTGAACCATTTTTTACTTAACGAGAAGTAATGGACTAATTTTAACGAGAAGTAATGGACTAATTTTTACTTAACCAGAAGTAATGGACTAAAAACTCTAACAGACTTCCAAAATTCGAAAAAGATCTTCTGATATTGAAGTAGCGGGTTTTGTATTTCTTCTTGTCATTTCGAAGATAATCTAGAGTTTGTTAAGGTATAATGCCAAACCCAATATGACATATACATTTTATTGTTGTCCTGGTAAGGTATATTAAAAGTGTATGCTGTCAATATTATCAATGGTGGTTAATGGTGAAGTTTCATTTGACTAAGCTCCACATTTGTGTTCAGTCATATTCTAGTAGGCCAGTTTTATATAATTCGGTTCTGCATGCAATCTGTAGATGGTATTTAATTCTACTATGTAGTCATGCCTTTGCCTTATTTGTCTTTAGAGCCATATTTATATTACGGACCGGCGGAACAAACAGGTCGTAGCTCTAAGAGAATCAGGCACAGTCGCCTATGTGTTGCCTGTTGGACAATATGGGATACCGCAGACAATAACTGTATACGCCCAGGAGTCTCAGCCCGATGGCATAGGTAAAAACTATCATTAATACAGTCACACAAAATAGAATGAAAGACATCATTGAAAATGACTGACCGCTTCACTATTGTAGAAAACCATCTTGTATTTTCATTATTTTTATCTCATACAACTTTTGAGGTGATGCTAACCGTCTTACGAAATAGATATTTCGATTATTGACGCGGAAATTATTTTATGGACGACGGATGAATATTGAATGCTGTCGTCCGGAATGAGCAAGAATTTCTTTTATCCAAACTTATTTACCAGAAGTGCATTTAGGCCTCGAAATTAAGGCTGGATTAAAGGTTTTCGAGCACCAATCTTTTTCTTATTTAACAGAGGAAAAACTTCCATGAGACATCAAATACTAGAAAATGAATGTTCTCGGGCACGATAAAAGGGGAAAACCCAAATGGAAGACAATGAAGCTGACAGAAGCCGCATCATGAAACGCACGTCATCCTCACGCAACATAGATGTTTCACTTTCCATCTATACTTGGCGCATGTTGATATTTGTAGAGATTGTAAGGATATATGCAGGACCTAATACTATATTATAATACATAAACTTTTCGTAAATTTAGATCACTGCTTGAGCCGCGGATGCCAACATTTCTGCGTAAAAACTCTTACCAGTGGAAGATGCTTATGTCAAGATGGTTATACGCTGGACATCGACGGCATATCCTGTTCAGGTACGGAACATGAATGGAAAACAGTGGATAAACTATTTTTTTTCTAATTTACTCAGATAAATGTAAACAATTGGACGGAACAATTTATACCAGTCACCATTATGCAATTTGTTAACCGTTATTTCAAGAAACAGCATACAGACGAAACATACAGACGAAAATCAAGCTGATACTGATTGATTAATTGATACCTAAGCCACCGGATCAAAACGAAACATTTTGTGACACGTATGCGTGTCACAAAATGACAAACACTCAAAGTTTCTCAAATTTGGCGATACATATCGCATGCTGATAGCAAAATACGAACGTAGCGTGCAAGATCTATGGCGCTACGTTTCGTAACTTGTGTCTAATTCCGCTTAACCCGGGCTAGGGGCCGTATGAACCCATGTACTTCAAGATCCTCATGGTACTCATATGAACAGTCACAATCAAAGCGTGACTGAGATACATCATTCTTTAGATGACGACTTTACAACGAATATTATGGACTAAGAATACTGATCAGCGATACGGATTTGATATTTTTGGAACATCATGATGTCTTGCCGGCATCATTGAAAACTGTTGACCGCTTCTCTCTTGCAGGAAACAAGCCTATGTTTATGTATACTATGATTGTTTGTTTTTTTTTAATTTGGTGCTAATACTGTTATATGGAATATGGAATAGGTCTTTGGATTATGGACGCGGATATTCTCTAATGGACGACGGCTGGATTATGAATGACGGACTAGACGCTTGTAACGTATGCGTTTTACCTTTTTCACCTACAGGATCGTATGTGTACGCTGCAAAGAGTCTTGTTTTTGCCAACAGAACGCATATCTGCTTTGACAGCATCACTGTCGTTAATTCAGAGAAACCCATTTCCACCAACTGTCCTGTTAATTCCGGTACAGACATCATTGCCATAACTCCGGATTCAAACCGTGGTCTGGTTTATTTTGCCGATAGAAACAAGGGACAAATATGGAGTCTATCATTAAGAACTGGAACTTCTACTGTGATCTATAACAACACTGGTCGAGTGGAAGGTTCGTAATCTACTGTTTCTTTCTAGAAAGTTCGTAAGATGGCTTTCAGTATTGCTTCGACTGTGAGGCATTGGTGCGTCTCGCATTAAAACGACAAAAACATCTATCTTGATCTCTACGTAATTAAAATTGTTGTATATTATAAATATTTCAGTGAATACCGGTACTAACTATATTGATGTCAAATATATTAATATGGAAAACCGGTAGAGACATTATTGCAATATCGGTTAGAATCTAGACTGAATTTAAGCCGTCTTTGGTGTATACGATATTTTGGTATAACTGTGTTGTTGCTGGATACCAGGTCCGCCTCTGTTCTATAATTGTTAGCCAGAATAAGTTACCAGCATTGTCTCTAATGCTATGTGCAGGTCTGGTTTACGACTGGCTGAAAAACGTCATCCACTGGACTGACTCAGGAACGAGACAGATCAAGTCATATAGCATTGCAACAACGGGCGTCACAACTACTCTGCAGACCAGCGATACCTTGGGGCGAATAACTATTGATCCTTATAATAAGTAAGTGTTTTTATGAATATATCTAGTTCAATGCAAATTATTTTGACACGGGAAAAACATACAGCAATGGGCATTTCTTGCCATAATAACCTGAATGATTTGAGACTGAAAAGAATTATGATAGTTTTACAGAATCTATCTCAGATATAAACGTAATCGACGTAAAACTGGTAATACTTGAGTTGTGAAATGGTTTTTGAGAGAGAACGAATAAATTGGTCGTCAGAGAGATTCGAACTCACGATCCCGGCTAAACGCACCTATGCTCTACCGACTGAGCTTTGACGGTATTACACCCTGGATTGTCCCTGTGATGACCAACCTTCTCTCTCGGTGTTGCATTGTGCGCAACTGGTTCTATATCATGAAGAAATGATATTTGGTATGGCCCACCACTGAGCATATATAATGATTTCTGAGAGAGAAAGAATAAATTGGTCGTCAGCGGGATTCGAACAACCCTCTATTTAGGATACTTGGGTTAGTAATACTTTGGATACTTGGGTTAGTAATGGACTACCATCGCCATGCAGCTAAAAGCCTTTAGTGTTACGGTGTCTTCATCTCAGTCTCCAGTAATCCTATTACAGAATATAGGAAGCTTGAATAATGTCACACAACCTTCTAATATTTAATAGCATTCCGTATACAAATCGCTCTATATACCACACCTTGTGTCACTGTTTTAGCGCTTTCCCCTTTGCTTTGACCAGATGAACGTTAGTGTCGTTTTAGCCAAACAAATGTATCAGGGCCCAGCCCACCAAGCGCCTCCACTCAAAGTTTCTCAAATTTGAAAATACGAACGTAGCGTGCAAGACTCCTGTTTAATTCCGCTTAACCCGGGGCTAGGGGCCGTATGAACCCATGTACTTCAAGATCCTCATGGTTCTCATATGAACAGCCACAATCAAAGCGTGACTGAGATACATCATTCTCTAGATAACGACTTTACAACGATTATTATGGATTAAGAATACTGATCAGCGATTCGGATTTTATATTTTTGGATTATTATGATGTCTTGTCGGCATCATTGAAAACTGTTGACCGCTTCTCTCTTACAGGAACTAGCCTATGTTTATGTATAGTATGCTTGTCTTTTTTAATTTGGTGCTAATACTGTTATATGGATATGGAATAGGTCTTTGGATTATGGACGCAGATATTCTTTAATGGACGGCGGCTGAATTATGAATGACGGATTAGACGCTTGTATATTTACACCAATTACGTAAGACTGATTATCTCTCGCATTTATCTAATCAAAGTAACCGGGTAGTTTTCTTGCTTTTACAGCCGTCTATTTTGGATCACTCTGAATCCGGCGAGAATCAATGCAGTAACCCCTGGTGAAACCTCTGTGGAAACGATTGCGTCATCAAGTCTGACAAACCCTTATGACATTGAATATGACTTTACTTCACGAAGGTATTGTTTGCTCATATTTCGAACATAATCCAGCCATGAAGATTTATTATAACGAGTGCTCATTCACCCCCATGGCTCATTCACCTCCATGGGTTCATTCCCCCCCATGGGTTAGTTTATAGGGATAGGGAGATCGCGTGCTCTTTCTATGCTACTCATCGTGCACTACTCATTGCGCATGCGCAGTCGACCCATTCTACTGTAGGGTGCAAGCCTGGCCCATGGAATCTCAGGTAGCGAAAACACCAGGTCTCTCGCTCCACCCAATCCCGCGCAACACTTATAGTGATAGGGAGATCGCGTGCCCTTTCTATACTACTCATCACGCACTACTCATCGCGCATGCGCAGTCGACCCATTCTACTGTAGGGTGTAAGCCTGGCCCATGGAATCTCCGGTAGCGAAAACGCCAGGTCTCTCGCCCCATCCTACCCCGCGCCACACCTATGCGACCCGCCGTGCAGTGAGTAAAGCGGAGTGGGAGGAAGATGAGGAGGAGTAGGAGTAGGAGGAGGAGTCGGACACGCCACGGATTATACTTGGTAGATATTTTGATAAAAGAAGAGTGCTTAGTCTAATCTTTCATACTTATTTGCTGCAAGGGATGGATTATGATTTCAGTCTTCAAATTTACAATGACTATGGCAAAGTCATGCTGAAGTTGATGATTGTTGGAGTTTTTGCTCGCAGATGTGTGAGAATACGAAATTCTAATTTGAATATTTTTTGTGTCATGCTATATAGAATATTGTGGACAGATGATAACAGCATACGAAGTGTGTTTACAAACGGAACCAGTGAAAAACGACTCATAACTACGGCAAGTAGAAATAACAGGGGATTGGTGGCATATAAGGTAAGTGTTGTTTTTTTCAATCTTATCTCTTAGTCAAGAGATCGGAAATTTTGTTATGCGAAAGAAATGATATGTGGTGTTTACATACGAAAAACTCCTTTGTGTGTGACGGTAATGAGGCTGATTTTTTTTCCGATCCAAAACTTGCTAAAATTATTCTTGAAGTACATATTGAAATAAAAGTCTCGAACAAATTTCGCGACAAAAGTGGAGGCGCTTGATGATATAGCCCGGTTTTACAAGTTTCTGCAATAATGTTTTGTGACGTTGATTAAAATCGATTACATTATTGTTGTTCACATACATCATTCTCACAATAAGATCAGTGGCATAGTTGATCATAAAGTGTTACCTGGTCATGGCATAGTTGATCATAAAGTGTTACATGATCATAGTACAGTTGATCATAAAGTGTTACCTGGTCATGGCATAGTTGATCATAAAGTGTTACATGATCATAGTACAGTTGATCATAAAGTGTTACATGATCATAGTACAGTTGATCATAAAGTGTTACCTGGTCATGGCATAGTTGATCATAAAGTGTTACCTGGTCATGGCATAGTTGATCATAAAGTGTTACCTGGTCATGGCATAGTTGATCATAAAGTGTTACCTGGTCATGGCATAGTTGATCATAAAGTGGTACCTGGTCATGGCATAGTTGATCATAAAGTGTTACATGATCATAGTACAGTTGATCATAAAGTGTTACATGGTCATGGCAAAGTTTATAATATACCTCATAAACTGTGGGCCTGTGGTGAAAATCCTTTACATATTTGTAAACTTCGAGCTTGACAAAAGTTGTCACTTCTCTTTTTAAAGGAATAGAAACCCCTAAGCTGATGCATACTAATATCGAAAGAACTAGTACACCTGATAGCAGTAGAAGAAACGCTGCTAATGCTGCCGCTGTTGTTGTTTAATGCTTTATCTTATGAGATAGAGCCCGGATGACAACGGGATTGTTGTCACAGCGCCATCTACATAAAACAGTATGACCCATCAAACGTCACAGACATTCCAACATGTCGCAGATAATGAAGTGTTAAAGTGTGAACGATAAATCGGTGTTTACTCAGCTGTAGAATTTTGCTATTTTTTTCTACCCGTGTTTTTGGAATCTGATGGCATAATTCTGTCATGCCGAGCACAAGTTTACGTAGAGTTTACTATATTCCTTTAAGGAAGCGGGTTTAAGGAAGAGTTGTTTACGATGTGGATTATACTGTAAAACGGAGACTTTCTGTTTTTTCTCAAGAGGCTGGTCATTTGGTCATCGTATGACGGATTAACGGCCTCCTATCTGGACTCCGGCATTTCAGATATAGGAACTCATAAGCAGAGGTCCGCGCCTTCGACTGCTGGGGAAATTGTTGACGTCAGTGTCGTCGATACTACCGTACAGAAAGCTACAAGAGGTACGTTACTAAGCTGCTGCTTTATAGTCCAGCATTATGCAAACAGTTTTTTTCGTGATTCTCTCACGGATCCAGCTTTCACCAGTAACCAATATCTTAGAATATTTAATAAATATACCCTTTCCACTCATCTGCGCTAACCCCGGGAAATCAAATGTCGAAAGAGATTTGTCTGGCCTGTAACCTGACGTAACCGACTGTACCTGGTTTATATCTGGATATCGATGGCCGATCCAGATGCTGATATTCGTCGAGGCTTAAATGTTGTTATGACAGATGACATCATCCACGCCACGATCAGGTCCCTTTTCTCTACAGTGGGCTCGGTGTTCTAGCGATATGTTTGCTGAATGTTTGCTGAAATTTAATTCTCGCTCTCTCGAATGGTTCTACTTTGCTCAGTGGATTTCTCAACAGTTCCATAGAACTATAATTTTGATTCTACAAACGATAGAAGTTGCTGAAATATAAGGAGAAATGTGTTACATTTGCGTAATACAGACATCATTGTTCTTAACAGGCCAGTGTTTCGACAATGGCGGATGTGACCATTATTGCATACCGACACCTAGCGGCAAAGAATGTAGATGTGAACTTGGCTACGAACCCCAACAGGGTGGAACTATTTGTTCTTCAGGTATGGCACTTGTTCTACTAACATTAGGTCATATAAACAGAGATGCATTCTGGTTTACATTCATATCACACTCACTGGATACTGACCATGAACTTATTGAACATTGACCATGAACTTAATGAACATTGACCATGAACTTATTGAACATTGACCATGAACTTATTGAACTTATTGAACATTGCCCATGAACTTATTGAACATTGACCATGAACTTATTGAACATTGACCATGAACTTATTGAACATTGACCATGAACTTAATGAACATTGACCATGAACTTATTGAACATTGACCATGAACTTATTGAACATTGACCATGAACTTATTGAACATTGACCATGAACTTATTGAACATTGACCATGAACTTATTGAACATTGACCATGAACTTATTGAACATTGACCATGAACTTATTGAACATTGACCATGAACTTATTGAACATTGACTATGAACTTATTGAACATTGACCATGAACTTAATGAACATTGACCATGAACTTATTGAACATTGACTATGAACTTATTGAACATTGACCATGAACTTATTGAACATTGACTATGAACTTATTGAACACTCACCATGAACTTATTGAACATTGACCATGAACTTATTGAACATTGACCATGAACTTATTGAACATTGACCATGAACTCATTGAACATTGACCATGAACTTATTGAATATTTTTCGAAAATGATTTCCAATACCCCATCAAATGACTTCATTCTCCATAAGATGTTCAGATTGTAGCCTTGTCCATTTTATGTTTCAGAACCGCTGGTTAGAAATTTTCTTCTGGCGTCAGATGCCAAGAACCAACGAATATACCAAATCGATCTTAGCTCTGGTACGATCGTAGCGACAGGAGTTCGTCATGAAGGTTTTCATGCTGGAGTAGGTATCGACGCGGAGACCTTAAAACTATATTGGACAGACGTCACCTTACGGTTGATAAAGAAAGCGAGTTTGAATGGTACAGACGAAACGGTGATACGTGATACAGGTAAATTCTACTTATAATTTCTGATCATTTTTGCCCTCTTCCGTCGACGGAGAGAGTGAATGGTATACAGGTGCCAACAGCGCCTTTCTCTGATCTGATTGCTAAATATCAATCAACTTATTAATGATATGCTTCGACCAAACGAGTATCCGTTGCGAGAGATCTGGGGTTCACCCATATGAGTATCTGGAGCGACAATTTCATTAATCTACCCATATAAATTCGAAAAGTGGTCTCTCCGAATTAGTATCCGATATGAGGGACCAATCGGCCATTACAATGACTATCCAGTGGGAGGGATCAGTTTGCCCCCGATCAATCAGTAACCGATACGAGGGACCATTTGATCATCACAAGGACTATCCAGTTTGAGGGACCCATTGCCTCCCATCCAATAACATGCATATCGGATTCGATTTGAATCGTTGATCCAGCCCCATGCCCACCTTTCACCGTCCCAGACTGCTTCCTCCATGCATATACTCTCCGACCTCGGCCTGGATTCAATGTAAACCGCACTGCGGTGGTCTAATGGTTAGAGCGTCCGCCTCGAAAGCGGTAGGTACTGGTTTCGATCCCACGCTGGGTCATACTTAAGACTTGAAAAATGGAACTTGTTGCTTCGTCGCTTACGCTCAGAAATTTAGAGGATAGAACAAGGACTGGTTCGCTCGGTGTCAGTATAATGTGATGAGTGGGGTGTTATGTCTGCATACGGCATGATATTTCAGTGGGACAGCACTATAAAATGGCAGCATTAGATCTGCTCTGTTACAAGTAGGCACCCCCGCCCCGCCCCCTCCCTTCACTTCCCCGTCGTGATATAGCTAAAAAAGTGTTGAAAGCTACGTTAAACCATATTCACTCACTCACTGGATTCAATGTACAAATGGTTTGCCAGATCTATGTTAAATCACAAGCAAATCTGTAGAGCCAATATTTCTTCCTAGACCGATTGATCTGTAGTTCATTTTGAAATCAAGCTCCTTCTGTTCAGTGTCCATATTAACGATTCGTCTGACAAAAAAGAACGATGTCATTTTCAAAGATAAAGACAAGGACCTATGCAAGAAGAGTTAACTGCTTTGTTTCTACCGAACTTACCACGAAATTAAACAGGTGACGACTCTGTTGCTGTCATCTTCGGTTTACCACCAATACAGAAATCTGTGAATGCCAGATCTCTAAGAATGGGCCTTGTCTGGAGAAGACATACTTTCCAGTCAATTAACGGTACACCCAACATATAACATTGAAGAGTCTGGGTTTGTATAATGGATAACCCGAAGTCGCCCACCATTATTCCATTCCAAGGTAACCCTATTTGATATACATAGGCACGCTATCACCCCTAAACCTTTCTGACATCCCAGCCCCCCAACCCCTTAACGGGTTCGTTCTCTGTTACCAGTTGCCTGACAAGATTTACCATCTCGTGTTAGAGAGGGTCGTTCTCTGGCGTGTGTGAAAAGGAACATTTTAAATACTTGCGATAGATATATTGACGTGTATAAATGTCATTTGTAATTATCTCTATTCTAACTGCATAAATATCGAGATCTTGACAGCCCGAGTTTTTTCTTTATGGAAAAGCAAAATCTATCGTAGAACCGTCAGCAAATACGGACAGATCTGTACATAGCTGGTGCCACAAAATCTACTGCTGTTACAGATATCCTCATGGAAAAGCAGGAATTTTGAAGAAAAATGACGAAACATAATTTTTCTGGTACATCACATGATGGCCGCCATTTTGAATTTGTCTATGATTCTCCGCCCGGGATTATGCAAATACGATCGAAATGACCAAAATGTGATAAAGTACGAAGTCACAGAATGTCAGCTCTCATTTTCTTTCCGTTCCAGAGATAGGATGGAAAGTTTGGCAATGGAAGGCCATAATGCCCCCAATCCTTTTAAGGTTAAAATAACAAAAGATTGATTTGCAGAATGGTGACTTTATTTCCCATCTTGAGAACAGTGGCCTATAGTGTTCGCCTTCACTTTTGTGATATTGGTTGTTTCAATGACGCTGAATTGACTGAATTGTACATGTGTAAGCTACTCCAAACCGGACAGTTTCATGATGTTAAAAAATGATGTTTCATTGTTGTGGAATTACCGTGCTGCAATGTCTAGTTTCAAGTTAAATTTTACTATAGGTGTGTGTTCAGCCTACAATTTCCTACATGTAAAAACGGGAAGATTTGTATATCTTACGGTTAAGGGGAAGCAAGCGTAAACGGCTACAGAAAGTGTAATTCTTCCGTGGTAAGAACCGACGAGAATAGAACACTGTTCTGTCGTGGATGGAATTAGGTTACTGATCATGGATAAATACGTTTTCCTTGCCAGTCGGACTTACGTTAACTCTTACTGGCTCTAGTTAACCCTATCTGACCTGGGATTTTTGGGACCTGTTCAGGCCTGGGGGCCGTAATTATTTTTCTTACCCCTCGAGCTAGGCGGCTTAAACTTAGCACCCTATACCCATGGGTCAACCTCTACCAGAAAATGTGAAAAAATCCAAAATGACGTCACAGTGGCGTCATTTTCAAAAAGGCATTTTTTTTTGTCGATTTTCCGGTCAGATTTTCCGAATTTTTTATTTAAGAAATTTCGCCTAAAAACTGCATGATAAATTAGTATATATTAGTGTGATGTGAAATAAAATAGTTTTCGCCCACTTTCATCGCGGGAGAGAAATGTTTAAGAAGAATGGCAAAAACATGACTTTTTTGGTACCCACGTGGTCGCCATCTTGAATTTACTCATGATTCTCTGTTCGGAGGTTAAATCAAATAGGCGCAAACCTACCCCAATATGCTAAGTGTCAGCTCTCAAGTTTTTGTCGTTGCTGAGATAGCACAGAAGGTTTGGCGGAGGGGCCATTTTGCTCTCCCCCCCCCCCCCAGGCCTGGTAGGGTTAAACGCAACATAACACGGATGGTGAAAAAAGACACCGGAGTACTGAAAAGGAATCATATGACCCCACAGGCAAATTACTGACTGTATATTTCTAAAAGCATCGCAAGAACCAAAACTGGTCCCTGTGATGTTTTTGTTATCATGGTCACGCTTTTATTGTAGCTGTTCATGACCACATGACATTTGTAAGACACAGGCTCGATTAAACATGTCAATCTTTTTGCGCTATCTCCGGAAAGACAAAACATTGAGAGCTGTCACTCCACGACTATATAGTTTATCATATTAGGGTCATTTCGAGCCTACTTGCATAACCCACTGGGAAGAAGATATGAGATGATGGCAACGTGGGGTACTAGAAAAATGATGTTTTCGTCATTTTTCTTAAAAAAAATGTCTGTTTTTCCGCGATGAGAAGTGGGTACAAATATTTTATTTCGAAAAATCTAACCGTCACTGTGACGTCATCAAAACGGCTATCTTAGATTTTTCACATTTTCTGACAAGCTTGACCCAAGGGTATAGTGTGTTAAGCTTCAGCCCCCTAGTTCAAGTGGTAAGAAAAAGCCCAGGCCAGTTAGTTTTAATTGTATCTTAGCAGACTAAACTTGCTGTTCGAGAATTTCTTACAAGTTTGTCCATTGCTTGTCTATTTTAGGTGGTGAGTTCGCTGACAGATTGGCGATTGATCCAGCCACGGGGAACATTTATTACACGGCCAACTCCCAAGATCCACAAGACCCCTCCAATACTAATCATACCTATAGTTTTGTGTCCGTCATATCGCCTGATGGAAGAATACATAAGAAACTGATCACTGGCCTGAACCAACCCAGAGCAATAGCACTGGACAGTTCACAGGGGTAAGCGTTATAAATACAATTCTATAACACTTGTGTCAATAACATCGAGCTAACTATTATCGTGCAATTATTACACGTTTCAGCACGGTTATGTGAAATGTATATGTGTCAAGTGCAGGTGTTCATTAGGAGATTACA
The DNA here is from genome assembly GCA_036873755.1 of Hanleya hanleyi. Lineage (NCBI taxonomy): Eukaryota > Metazoa > Mollusca > Polyplacophora > Lepidopleurida > Hanleyidae > Hanleya > Hanleya hanleyi. The sequence goes on from JAVTVY010020615.1 coordinate 32,193, forward strand.
TTTCACAAGTCGGATGAGGAGAGGGGCGTCTGCAAGTACAAGTATCAATCGAATAAAACAAACAAATGAATTACAAAATGAAATTTCTTTCTCAAGTTTAACTATTGTTTCCATCGTGAAATTGATTAACAATGCGACACAAATAGACATATATCCACTTAATTTCCACCGAGATGACAGTATCAGTCCCCATTAGAGAGACCACATAAACTCGTCCACTGACATTGGCACGATGCCAACCGAGATGGGAGCATCGTCCCAACATCAGTGGACGAGTTTTTCTTTAAGGGGAGAAAGGTTGTCAAAGTTTAAAATATGTGTTCAACCTCTCATTATAATCTTTGTTGATAATCAATTGGAATAGTGCAATAGAATAGAAATAATGTTTTCATAGGCGTGCTGAATGGTTATTTTACGCACGGTTAGTGTGGGAAAGTTTATAAATTTTAGGGCGTGGACTTCGCCCTTGCCCTAAAATATAATCTTTCCCACACTAACCGTGCGTAAAATAACAATTTAGCACGCCTATGAAAACATTATTTCCTAAACTAAATCTGTGGCATTATTCAAGATCAACCTAAATGGAATTTTGGTGTTCTATCCGAAATCCAGGGTAGAGGGGGGAGGGAGGGAGGGAATTTGGCTTAATGTCACACTCAAGTTTGTTTCACTCATATGGTGACAGTCAGTTTGGATGGCAGAGGAAGCCGGAGTACCCGGAGAGAACCACCGCCCTTCGGCAAGTAACTGACAAACTTTCACACATGGACAAGCTGGGCTGGAACCCGGGGTAGAGAGGGTGTGCTAAATTACCATAATATTGGAGAGAATCTTCCCAATCATTTGAAGCGGATTTGTAGGTCAAAAGTACCAATCTCGGTAGCTTGATAGTTCAACAGACGAGAAGTGGTGGTTCGATATACCTACTTTGAAATAAAGTATTTTGGACTACCACGCTTTGTGGTATCTCGAACTACCAAAAGTAGATGTAGGCCAGTTTCAACCAATTTTGGTAGTTCGTAAAGCATTCTTCTAACAATGTACCGGTAAGGTGGATGGCGTTGGTTGAGCTAAAGAGTAAATATAATAAGTGTCCGCCGACTATTTCCTACACTCACGAGGAACAAATATTTCAGCATCAGTGCGTATTTATTTGTCATTTATATGCCGTTATTTTTCTAGGTTAATGTTTTGGTCAGACCATGGAATATCCAGGATTGAACGAGCCAACATGGACGGGACTGAGAGGCGAAGCATTATCACAACCGACATCGAGTGGCCAAATGGAATAGCAATAGACTTTGGAAGTGAGAAATTATTTTTTATAATGCATTTGTAGAATCTTGACTATTTATCACAAAATGTAATTCGGACAACCGCGACAAATTATATCAATCATACGCAAAATTCAGATGTAAAACTGCTACATGTACAATCCCCAGAAGCTAAAAACAGCAGATGACATAAACCATGGCAACAGCAGACGACATAAACCATGGCGCTGCTGAGTTACCATGTTATAAATGACTACAAACGACAACAAAAACTTAACCTTTTGAGGAGTCTGCGATCTGTAATCGCTTCGACTTCGTTATATTCTTGAGTGAGGAAATCTCTTCTCCACCCCCCTACTTTGTCACCTTGTCCGACAGCGGTGGCTTCAAGTATGGTAAGAAAGCCTTACCTTGCAGTTTGTAATGCCCTCCTCTTCAATACTGTTTTTTTTATATTTAACAGTTCCCGTGTAAAATGTGTCTAGTTTTAATCACCGTCGCAGAAACTTGTAAGCATGACTATACCATCAACCGCCTCCCCTCAAATTTGGCCATACGTATCGCATGCTGATATCAAATGCGAGCGTGGCCTGCAAGATCTATGGCGTTACGTTTCGTAACTTGTGTATAAGTTCACTTAACTCTGGACTGGGAGCCGTATAAATCCATGTACTTCAAGATCCTCATTGTCTTCATATGAACAGGCACAATCAAAGCGTGACTGAGATATGTTCTCTGGGTTATCAAATGGAGCATGGATCAGTCAAGTTAACATGGTCTACAGCTTAAAATATACCCCAAGTTATAAATTTGCTTTGTTTTCTCTCATATTACGCAATTATGAACGCAGTCTATCTTATTTAATTGTGATCTGTTCGGTAGTGTACAATACACTGGACGAAATGCTTAGTTGCATACTGACGCACCCGTGACATGTCAAGCTTCCGATGATAATTTATTCCATATTTGATCTTCGAAATAATCGCAATTTCCTTCGCACAAATGATTCTACTCACGCATTATTCACTTGAAACGGTCTTTACTTGCCGGTGTTGACTTGATATCTCTTGGCATCGTTGGTTCAGAAAAGTTTTTGGCGCGCATTCCTTGGCAGCGTTAGTATAAAGCAAATATCCAACGCCCGAAAGCGATATAAGAATGATGGTCAACTGTGAATTTAGAATACAGTCTGGTGCATAATTTAGGGTAATTGACCGATGAAAACTCCACAATTCACTCTGAAATGGGCTGAAGTTTGTGAATCTAGGAGTGAGTGATTTAAGATTTAACGTCGCTTTCAAAAATATTCCAGACGATCCCATAATAAGTCGTCTTCTACGACAACTTCAGGGTGGCTGGGGTTGCATTCGGGTGAAGCGAGGGAGAAGGCAAGTTTGGGAGAGATGAGAAAGACTGAAAACATCAGGAGAGAGAAAAAATGATAAAAGAGAGAAAAGTTTGATAGGAAAGATACTCCAGAAAGGGAAAGAAAGAATGAGTGAATGAGGGGAATGGTGCCCCGGAACCCCTTGTGAATGTATTTACGAATTCTATGGTATTTTTATTTTCTACAGCGAACCAGCTGTACTGGTCAGACGGTAAGCGTGGAGTTATAGAACGATGCACCTTGTTCGGAAATACGAGGGTTGTGCTTGTGAATGACAAGTTAGCCAGGTTAACAAGTATTGCCATCCATGGAGATCGTCTGTATTACATCGGCTGGAATGTAAGGTAACAGATCCTTCTTCTTTGTTATCCCTAAATCCAGTATCACCCCATCTGTGCCACATCCGCTGTGATTAATGCCGCTATGATCATCTGATCATCCTTCACCAGAGCCCCTCTCTTCCACATCTAGAAGAAACGGGATCATCTGACAACTAACCTCATAGTAACAGACCACTAAAGTCAGAGTAACAAAAAAACTAACGTCGGGGTAACAGACAACGTTATAAATTTTCCTGGAAGACGAATTCGTTGGGGCCAGGATGCCAAACTAATTTATTAATACCGAGGAATGCAAGGAATATGTCTATTCCGAGAATCTGAATTTCGCAGGTTTGGTTACTGCAACGGAACCATTACAATTTCATTAAAGCTTTTTGTGAACAATTAATGCAGTCCTGCAATTTTCTCGCTGGTAACTCCTAATATTCTCAACAATTATATTGTGAACTAACAAACAAAATTCGTACACATTCCTACAAAGACATAAGTGTTTGACTGTGTTGCGGGAAACTATCTTGATATTTTTCTTTCGTCTTAGAAATTATGATTTCATGATAGTTTAAAATGCAATACGTCGAATAAACCAAATAACTACACCCCTTTAACTGAGACCATTGATTACTTAAAACAGAAGCGAAATTGTGAAAAATAGACATACCTATGCACAGCTTTTCTCAGAGTGAAGGATTCTGTGACCCCAAAATCAGGAAATTTTACCGTATACATTAGGAATATGCCACATTTCTTGTTTTTAGCTCATATAAACCAATTGTACCGGTAAATGTTAGTATTTGACTGTTAGAAAATAAAATAGATTCCTACTATAAGCCATGTTTTTTATAAATTGTATTGGATTTTCGAAAGCACATATTGATATGTAATGTTGAGGGTTTTTTTATTTATTAGTGTAAATATAAATCTATTTGCAATCAACAACAGGAAGTTCAACGACTATTACTGCATATCCACGCCACATGTTATTTTATCATTTGTAAGTTACTTTACTGCGTCAGTCATTCATCTCTGCACATCAGACCACAGTTTATTTAACCATTGGTAAAAAAAAATCATCAAATGTTCTATACTTTCATTTTCTTCTTTACAATGAGATCAATGATTGTCATTCGCTTTCCTTACTTAAATAAGAAAAATACGATGAATATAACGATACCATTTTTAATATATTTCAGGGGGGTTAAAGTTGTTAACAAAGGTGATGGGAGTGACCTGGGACACTTGGTGGAATCTCCAGAGTTCGGAGAGTTACAGGATATATTCGTGCTGGGGCCCTTGACAACAGTACCGGGTGAGAAACTCATTAAATAGGACACCATAGACGTCTGCAGCGGTGAAATATTTCTTGTATTTTCGTTTGAAAGTTTGAATTTTCATCCAGAGATTCATCTCTCTATCCGTCTTGTTGTTACTCGAGTTCTAAATTCTTTTCGGATCATTATATCATTTTCTGTTGAAGAAAAGATTGGTGACTGTATTTTAAATGCAAAACCACAGCCACTGTTTGAATGTCAACCAAACTCATGTACAACACATTTATCCCACGTAGTCAGTCAAGCTTGTTCCAAAGCCAATGGTGGCTGCAGTACACTATGCTTACCGACATCTTCGGGGAGGACCTGTGCGTGCCAAGATGGAATCCCACTATTGCCAGATCAGCTGACTTGTCAGGGAGGTACGTCAGTTAATATCAGAAAAGTGGAGTATTCACACTTGTTATACGTAAACGATTGTTTAAGAAATAAAGATCCCGGAAATCGGTTTTAAATTTCCCAGATAAACACCTGTTGGCACGAGTCCAGCAGTCCAGCAGTCTGAACTGCTAGACGAGAGCCAACTGGTATTTATCTCGGAAATTTGAAACCGATTTTCGAAGTCTTCATTTCGATTCGGATATGCACACTCGAATATTTATCACGAAATTCTATTAAATTAGCTAAAATATGTTAGTGTATGCCTTCCACACTGATCAAAACAATTTTTGAATGAGGCGTCACATCCCAGCTGGTCAATGCGAACATTGCTGCAAACTGCGGGAAAGTATGCATTTCGCGCGAGCTCACTCTAGTTATCCCTGCCAGCCGGCAACGTCACAGCACTGCTGTTCGCCGGTGTTTATCGGGAATTTTCGGTACAATGCTATAACATTGAGACGGACTGAAGGTATGTTCGAATCGGTAATCATAGCTGCATTATCTTTCCTAAATTACAACGCGTATATAGGAAGTGGGAAGAGGTGCCGACACGACATACTGACATAGCCACATGACTTCACAGTATAGTCTTCTGGTTAACCTATTCTAAAGCACATACCAAGAATCTAACGATGTGTTATATCTCCAGTACGCTTTTATTGTATCTGTTCATGTGGCAACTTGGATGACATGACCACACGGCCCCTAGCACCGTCATAAGCGGTATTAGATACAAATCTAAAGCGATATGATGGAAATGCTTTGACAACTCGTAAATTGGTAATTGGTGAGCTGTTTCGCTGCGACAAATCGTACACTGAGTATTGGTGAGCTGTATCGTCGGCAGATGAAAATGACGGCATTTAACACAAAAGACAAGTCCACCTATTAGAATATATTACCTTATCATTTTTTACGTTCATAAAGTTAGACCGCGGTTCGCAGTTCGTTATTCGGGACCAGTCGTTCAGTGACTCATAACAGCGCCCCTAGCAGCGCCCCCTGGCGTCAGATTTGGAATATGAATATGCAAAGATATAGAGCCTGACATTCTCTCTTTGCTATGAGTTTGGAGTTCAAAGTACTCATAATAAAAAAGAAATTTTCCTAATTGTCTCAAGAGTCCTATGGATAAGATCCTTTTAATACCGTATTACATTTATGACGTTTTATCACGATTATGTCATGATGATTTCCGTGCGTCCGTCCGTTCTTCAATCCTTCCGTTCGTGTCCGGTTTATATCTGTGATATTTTTGTATCTACAGCTGCATTTTTTGTAAGGGGATACACGAAGGGAGAGGACGTGTCGCGTGCCGAATTTGAGATCGAGATTAAAGTCAAGGTCACCGAGCCCAAAAATTAAAAAAATCTTTCAAAACTGCACTATTTTACTTGATACACACATTAAGGGTAGATGATATGTCACAGAATTGAGGTCAAGGTCACTTTGGCTCAAGAATCATAATCTTATTGGAAATTGCATTTTTGCGAGTGGATACATAAGAGAGAGATATTGTGTTGAGTACCAAAGTAGTGGAGGAAAGATCAAAGGTCAAAGTTCAATGTCACTCAGCATGAATATCGGGAAATAGTTGAGAATCTTGATTCAGTGCTATTACCTCAATTCAGGGCTTTGAAATTTGACCAAATTTCATTTAAATCCGAGTTAAATCAAACAATCCGAACAACGCTGCCCCACCAACTAAAAGCTTCGATAACTTGAATTAAAAACATGTGGGAAATCGAAACGCCAAATATTTAGACAAATGATATAGCACAGCGCAAATTGAATTATCCAAACTATTGAACGAGGAACAACCTGTTCATTCCCAACACACCACGCCGTTGATATATGTCGCCATTATGTCTCTCAAGAGGCGTTAAAGATAATAGAACAAACTCGGTACCGTACCCCAAAATAAACTAATATTAGGCCTATCAGGCAGCCAACCAAGCGCACCATTAATCCTAAAGCATATAGGACTGCATTAGAGACCAGATGTCAGCGTGGTTGGAATGACCAAAATACTGAAAACAAATAATATAAAACATCCAATCAAATACAAACTCTGTGGATACCAGCCCTTGTCGTCAAAACAATATCCAAACGATCCAACCTTCAACAGTCCGGCAAGACATCGTGGCCTTCCAAAAATATCAAATCTGTATGACCGATGAGTATTTTTAATACTCATGAATGTAGTTGTAAAGTTGTTCGTTAGAGAATGATGTATCTCAGTCACGCTTTTATTGTGTGTATTCATATGGACACCGTGAAGCTCTTGAAGCACATGAGTTCACACGGCCCTTGGCCTATGCACATCTTATGCGCAAGATACAATGTACAAATTAATGTACAATTTATTTTTATCATTTTTAGTGAATAAAATTTCCTGGAAGAGGTACATCTTGTCCTCGCAATCGGGGACAATATAAAACAAAAGCTTGTTTGCGAAGCATAATATTCGAACGTTTGATTGGGACGTATCTGATCACGCTTAAGCCGGTCCTAGGGACCGTGTAGATATTTCATATTCTCCACATGAAACTCTGCAATAAAAGCGCGGCTGAGATACTAAGGCTACGTCCGAGAATCCGTCGTATTCTCGGGTCTGAATGTTAGGTGTCGACGAACACTTTCCTGTAGAGTCATATGGTTGCTTTTTATCCCACCTTTATTCAATTTTTCCCACCTCTTGCATATCGCTTCAATTTTCACATTCTTTGATTCTGTCCTTTCCATTTATGTACAGTTACAAGGTGTCAGAGCTCTGTTTTAAACGGTAGACTCTCTGAGGATTGTAGACGACTCTCGGGAAGCATCTGTACTGTGGTGTGTAACAGCGGCTTTATTGTATCCACTCCGCGTATACATTGTCTCAGCAATGGGCAGTGGGACATCCCTCTGAGCACGGTCTGCTTACCAGGTAAGTTGACTACCCAAAAACGAAACAGGAATTTCAACACAATAGTGAATATAATAAACTTGCTTTTGCGAACCACTCTACTACAGTACTAAGTAGCATTCCTTCTACTACAAGCAAGTAACAGTTTTGAAACAGTATAGCGCCGTTTAGCCCTTTTGCCGTAACTTTAACCCTACCAGGACTGTCAAACTTTCTGGGCTATGACTGAAATGACAACAAATTGAGAGCTGACACTCCGTGACTTTTTAGCTTATCATATTGGGTTACATGTATTTTGAACCTATTTGCACAACCCCCGAGCAGAGGATCATGGATGAATTCAAGATGGCGGGCACGTGGGTATCAGAAAAGTGATGTTTTCCTCATTTTTCTACAAAATTTCAGCTTTTCCGCGCGGAAAAGTGGACAAAAACTATTTTACTTCACATTACATTAATATTTTATTTATCATGCAGTTTTTTTGCTAAGTAACTAATCTAACTGAAAAATCTACCAAAAATGCCCTTTTTTACGTCATCAAAGCGGCCATCTTGGTTGTTTTTACATTTTCTGATGGAGTTTGACCCAATGGTATAGTGTGGTAAGTTTCAGTTCCTTAACTCAAGTAATAAGAAAAATAATTAGGGGGGAGGGGCGCGAAATGGCCTCTCCCCAGGCCAGGACAGGTCCAAAAAAAGCTCAGGCCAGATAGGGTTAAGCTGCATATGTCTGTTAGGTAACGTTATGTCCACATTGGTTCTGCGTCAATGGTGTCACGATAAAACTGTTCACCATAATATTGGTTACAGGATCCAACGTATGCCCCATGTTAGAATTGTAGAGATTAGTGCTATTTCAGTACAATTATGGGACACATTGAAATATTTTACGTGTGCCGTATTGAGACTATGCCATCCATATACTCTGTACGCTATGTAAAATCAATATATATTGGCCATGTATTTTACAGTTACGACTACACGTGCGTCTGTCATATCTACTGTCTCGTCTTCTGGTGCAACGGATAAATCTACTGTTATGTCAACCAAGCTCGCTACGACTGTCAGGACTATCGCTACGCCTGACAGGACTACCGCTATACCTGCTACTTCTGCGCCTAACATCGGTGGACCAAATCAGGCCGAAGAACGGACAGATGACAAAGATCCAACCATCATCATCGCCTCCATCACATCTGGTACCATAATCGTCGTCGTTGTCGTCATTGTCATAGCTGCTGTAATCATTTGTAAACGGTACTGTATCTAGATTATTCGATTGTTTTATTGAATTGTAATACGTACGGCATCACTAACATCTATTTTTGCAAAATTAAAAAAAATACGCTATTTATGTTGTTATTACGAAAGATCGAAATGAAACCACCAAGCTTTTGCTTTGAACAACTTTTTTCGACACTCAATAGAAATTCTGACTGTCTGGACGAAATCTCAGACACCAAAACTTGGTCTATGTAGCTCTATTCCCATGACCATATTTCCGTTCAAGTTTATAGTATAACCGAAATATAATTGTCTCTATCAGTGATCTTATTATCATCTATATTCTCCAATCCATATGAACTATAATTACGTAGCTATGATGTCCCGTTCGCGGAGTTCCAAACAAATTCCCAGAACGATAGAAGCATCACAATATCGGAGGATCGGATGTTCTCCCGCACTAATTGTCTCGCTGTATGCCTGAGTTATCTCCTATACTCAAATGTCCCCAGCCTATCCTATGAAAATAACATATAAGTGGACATGATGTTCGGGGACAGGTGGGATCTCAGATTGGAGAATGCCGACTGCTCCGCTTACAAGAAATTAGCTTGTCTTTACATACATATCTCTCTAGTATAATCCGTCGCGTGTCCGACTCCGACTCCTACTCCTCCTCCTCCTCCTCCTCCTCCGCTTTACTCACTGCACAGCGGGTCGCATAGGTGTGGCGCGGGATAGGGTGGGGCGAGAGACCTGGGGTTTTCGCTACCTGAAATTCTATGGGCCAGGCTTGCACCCTACAGTAGAATGGGTCGACTGCGCAATCGCGATGAGTAGTGCGCGATGAGTAGTATAGAAAGGGCACGCGATCTCCCTATCCCCATGGGGGTGAATGAACCCATGGGGGTGAATGAGCCATGGGGGTGAATGAGTACTCGTATTTATAAAATCATAACTGCTCGGGTTTTATTTTCAAGACTGTCGTACAAGTAGGTCTTTGGATTATGGACGCGAAAAAATTTTTACGGACGACAGCTGCTTACTGAATGTCGGATCTGACGAATTTTTTTTCTTCTGCGCCAAAGGTTAGAACTTTTTAGATGGAACATAAACATAATTACATGTTTTGTACAGAAGTTACTTTGCATTTAACCGTATTTATACGGTAAATATTATTCAGCTGGATTTATACATGTGCATGTAGCTATCTCTTGCTGAATTTGGACAAATTTTGTCAAATATTTTCAGAAAGCGTCGTCGTCTTGCGAATTCTGACGAACACAGAGTTGTTTACACTCCCCCTAATAACGGGTACCCCTCATCTGGATCTACTGGCGTGGACAGCCATTATTACAGTAGTGTGGACGAACTAGCTATGGGTCGTCCTCCTCCTTACAGTCCAGGCCTCCAGGCAGGACACGGCTCTATGTATCTACATCCCTCTCAACTAAGCTCCGACGAGAAGGCAGAATATCAGGGAATGGACCCATACATGCACCCAGTTGCACGTTCGACCACACCTGTTGAGAATGGCGACGCCCAGTCGGAAGATCTAGGAAGATACGCCTACAGAGCACCGCAGCCAGTTCCAGCACTGGCGCCGCCCCTGCTGCAACCACCACATCTATCAACTCCAACATTCCCAGGTCTGGACAATGTACAGAACAACAGAGAATGGTGATACAGTCCAGCGTCGTTGAATGGGTCGATAAGTCTTACAACCCAATATGTCACGCATATCTGTTGGCAAAACATCCTTTCTGTGAATGTGCTGTTTCTATTTTTATTTTTATTTTTTTTAGAGTTTGTAAATAACTTTCATCAATTTCAAAGCTTTTGTATATAAATTACGCTATTTGGTACGTTTTTTCGAGGCTTTATTACTATGTGTTTTGCATATGGAAATTGAAATATTTTTTAGTTATACAAAGCAAACCCAGCTTCCGTTTACCTGTCGATTCGTTCCCAACACTATCTCGTTAATTGTTGTAGGTTCACCTGGTTTGCATCAATCATCCAACAATCCTTATAACCAGGCATTATCATACATGTTTCAAATTCCATGCTCAGATGTTTCCACAAAAACATAACATACCGAGGAGGTAGTAACGTATTCGAAGCACCACAGCCAGTTTCGATACTGGTGAGGCGATACTGGTACCACAAACGCTACAATCACAGTGCTTGAAATCACTTAAGTGAAAGTAAAGTGTTCCAAGTCGGTACTTAGATTCACTTCAAATCACCCATTAATCATTTTGAAATAAGGCAATTTGTATGCCTAGTTTAATGAATTTTTGATAGAAGATTGCCGCAGAGTTCCAAATAGCAAGCATAATAACTATTGGGCAAAATCGACAATAAGTTCCACAGTCTCGGCCAAAATGGCTTGCAACGACATTGTAGTTAGTCCGACGGTCTGTTTGTCAAAGTTTCGATATTATTTAACAATGCACCAACCATTATGGCAGAGACTGTATTTACCCATTTGCTGGGTATATAAAGATGATCTAGATCGGTTTTTCTGTTAGTGTCGATGGACAGTGTATACAAATTTATTCGATATCAGGAACAAATCAAATGAAGCCATTTGTTATCGTATATTATACATAATGGTCTTTTCTCAAATGGCAATTTGCATCGAAAGTACATGTGATTTGTGTCCATGTTAGTATTTTATGTTTAAAACTGTGTGGCTTCAGATTTTAATTAGTGGGTCTGCTCTCATCTGTAGCTTCCAGAAAATCTAAACAACAAATACAGGAGATTATTAGGTGAAATAGTTTTATTTCATGACGTTGACCTACATAGACTGTTGGTATTAAAACTGCTATGTAATATTTATTCGGAGTAGCTTCGATGTTTTTATATTGTTCACACATTATATGTACATATTAATACATCTAAATGTGGAGATAAACGATGCAAATGCTGCTTGAATGATATAGTCGACACACTTCTTTTTTCGCTACAATTGTCCTGAAACCTGATGACGTAGGCCCCCTACATCCACGACAATAAAATCTCACTTCTATCCCTTGATGCAATGCAGGCCCCCAACATCCATGACAATTAAATGGATGTTGGAGATCGTAAAACAATTCAATCAACCTGTCACCTCCCTAATGTAACATGACATCAACTTAATTGCCAGCGCGAGGTCCCTGGATTGGTACAGTTGGAAAAGCAAGCTTTAATTTGGTGTATCGGGTAACATATAGAACTTCACGCCTGACGGCACATGTACTTTACGTTGACAATGACAATTTAATTGGTTTCGTGGGTTTCATCAGCGTTTGGGACCTTTATGCAGTTTGTTACTTTGAAACAACACGGACTGTGACTCCCAAAACCCCCTCAATATTCTTACATGGGTGTGTGCATACAAATTTATACTTAGTATTAGCCAAATCGCAAAAAGGGGTCTAAATAAGGTTTTCGTAGCACCCCCCGCGTAGATTTAGTTTGACCACTGTTTATGAACGAGTATCATCTGCTGGTCAGTTCTAGACCTGATGTAGGCATCTACGGTGGTGCCTAAGTTCACAGCATGCATTTTTTGCCGCTGTCTGAACAAGACAAAATTAACTCTAAGATGGGGGTAGGGGTATTTATGAACGTATAACTTTTTTATTCTTGCACTAAACTCTCTGTAACTTCCCGTAACCTGACCTTAGAATAATGTTCTATTAGATAAAGTAATTCAAGTTACGCCTTTTACGTTTTTGACGTCATGATGACGTCATAACTTGGAGCTTACATTTTTTCTCGATTTTATTAGAAATGAGACTTGATTTCTTGTTTTACAGTTGCAGAAACTCGTTTTGGATTCAGCCTGATTTGTATTTGTGAAAGATAATTGTCTCTCAGTTAATTCTAGACCTGGTGTAACCATCTACTATGCACTTCAGGGATGCGGCATAGCCATGTTTAACGGCACCAGAGCATGAGAAATATGAAGCCGAATTAGGGGTAGGTGTGATTACGTTCTAATATTTTATTGTTCCACAATCCTAACTCCATAAAATTTACCACATATTGAGTCTGTGAACGGATCATTCGGATAAAGCTATCCGATTCCGATTATCTTCAATTTGGTGTCACTATGTCGTTATTATCATCGTCGAAGTATTTTTTCTCTGGATTTTTTGTTGTAATTTTCCAATGGTATATTGTTACTTTTTCTTGATGTGTGTATTTAAGACCATGATAGCATGACGTATTTGTTTGGAACCGGGTGTTGACGTCTATGGTGATGAGAAAGGTGGCATGATGCCTTCTTGCAATGCTCTCTGAGTAACAAACAAAACAAGGAATGGGGGTAGGGATGATTACGTTTCGATATGTTATTCACACTTGGGTTCAGAGAGCTCAAGTTTTTAACACTTTGCGGTTGGATACTAGTTGAGCAAAACAAGTAATCAAACTTCCAATACTTTTGAAAGGAAGTCTCTGTTTCGAACTCTAGTGTAAATTCTTTATAGCATAGTCAGTGTTACAGGGCTATAACATCGCCGCTCTGAAATATTTGTATCTGATATCGCTCAAGTCAGTGTTAGGGACCGTGTGGTCATGTCATTCAATATGTCCACATGAACAGTCTCAACAAAAGCATTGTTGGGATAAAAATCATCACAGGGGTCACTTTTGGTCCGTATGATGTTTAAAGAAATATGCAGTCACTATATTTGTCTGTGGGGTAATATGACTTGTCAGTACGTCGGCATCGTTTTTCACCACCCTTTTAATGCTGCGTTTAATTGTTGCATGTGTTTAATATGTTTCACTCTGCTCGACTTAGGTTAAGGATTATTATCTACCTGCTAGTGGTCAATCTCGCATTTGTTAATCTAGCTAATGGTCAATTATTAACCAAGAACGGGTCTATATAAAGTTGCCGCTTGCATTTGTTAACTTCATCAGTCATGTCGAAATTATGGACATCCAGAAAGAAGATGGATTCAAAGTTGCTGGTAATATCAACGAGACAATCAGACTTTCACAATCTACCATGATGACGTCGTCTTTCGTCATGATATGTTTATCTTCACATTATGGGCTTAGGTCTCACCAATGTTTCGATACTTAAGTAGAGAAAACCAGTTAATTAGCTAGATGAATTGAATGAAAGTTACATGAAATGAAATAAATGAATTTAGATGAAAATGTATTGAGAGAAAACGAAAGGCAGACACTATCAATATGTATTCATTGTATCTAAACTATTTTCAATCATGATGCATGCAGTGAGGCAAAATGCACTGAGGCAACAGAAACACGTGCCCATCCAGCCACCCGCCTATGGATATTGTATAACACCATATTCTATTTTATGGATAGCATCTGCTTTATTGTTATGGAACTGACGCTTCGATGGAGATACATCCAACTTTTCAATACAGGCGTCGATTTTCCTCATTCAATATTTATCCGTAATATGTTAAAGAATTTTCGCGTGTATAATCCAAAGATCTAATTCGTATAACATCCGCATCAAAGCTAATGTGGATGGTGAATATTGAAAATTTGTACCTCCGTTCATATTAATTCGATAAATATATCTCATTCGAAAATGGATACTTTTCAGTTTCTTTGGTTCCATTATTGAAGCTAGATATACATTATGGGAACATTCTGTTACACTGTGATGCTTATTGATGTTGAGCAAGGAAAACAAACATTCGAATGCCTTCCTTTTGTACAAAAGGTAATTGAAAAACAATTTCGAAAAGGAATATCCAATATATAGGAATTTGTCAATATAATAGTTATATCATCAGCAAGTGTCAGATCCGATATCAAGATTCAATAATCAGCCGCTGCCCATAAAGAAATTCCGCTTCAATGTGTATGAAATAAATACAAGAAAAACACAGTTTTCAACGATGTCAGCAAGACATAAATATGTTCTATACATAAACTCTTAATCACTGATCATTCTTTATCCAAATGAATTCCACGTCGTGTCCAGAATATCAGTCACGCTATGAATGTGATGTTCATTTGAACACTATGTGAAACTATGATATCCAAACAACCCCCAATCTTAATAAATTAATATCCTATAAATGCTCCCCAATCGTACATGTCGCTATATAGAATCTTAAGTATTTCAATTGAATTTGGTGTTCTGAGCGCCCAAACCATGAATATTTGATCGCATTATGACATCATGGTCGCATCTGGACTAATCCGCTTGCAGTCGGGGGGGGGGGGGGGGGGTATGGTAACCTTGTCCGTTTACCCTAATGTTTACACCAAAGACCAGTCCATATATCTACCTCGTATAATGGTGCCACAATGTCGAGACCGCGGAAACATGAAAAGACATGTCTAAGTCGACTGAACCAACCAAAAATTCTCTATCATTACTGTTCCCTTCCAAGCATTATGAAGCGTTACCAGGATTGTTTGACACTCGAGTTACTGCAAGCCCGTTATATCCTTCAAGCGACATATCCAAATAGGGAAGAAGATATGATTTAATTTTAATTAGATTGAACAGCCTCAGACGTTATAAATTGTGGGACAAACTGACGTATGGCGACTAAAGGGCAACCATATAACTCAACCACAGGCCTTTCTCGGAACCTCAGATTCAGACCTCAGACCCGAGAATACGGTGGACTCTCAGACGTAGCCTTAGTATCTCAGCCGCGATGTTACTGCAGATGTTCATTTGAAGACTATGAAGTATCCACACGGCCCTTAGAACCGGCTTAAGCGGAATTAGATACGCTAGCTCGGGTGCTGTGATGACAGATCAGCTCAAACAAATAACTCATCTGATGCTAATGAATGCGCATCGTGGACGTCTGATGGAGTAAACGTATCAACATGGGGTAAACCTGGTGAATGCAACAATACCCTGAAAAACTAACCTGTAACTAACCTGACGTCGTACGGCTTAAATTTCCCACCAAAACAATAAACCTACACATACTTGTCGAGAGGGAAACCTACCATATACAGGTAATAAACTGGAGCGATGTGCAGAAAGGTGGGGAAAATTGAATTGACGACGTCTGGCAACTAAAGAGCAAGCATATTACTCTACAGGAAAGCTTCCCTCGGCACCTCACATTCAGACCCGTGAATGCGGTCGATTCTCGAACGTAGCCTAAATATCTCTGCCGCGCTTTACCTAGATATCAGACCATACCAACATGCACGGCCGCCATTTCGATTCTACCCATACTTCATTGCAAACAAGATTGAGCAAACAGACAATCTCCAGCAATAAAATCGTTTCTTATTCATTACAGTTTATGTTTCCTCACAACCCCTTGCTGTAATTGTATCAAAGTTGTGTATACCCATGCAATAATCATTATATACCAAGTGTTCACAAAGTAACGTTGAGTTTGACAAGAGACATGAGAAATTCCAACTAACCCCGATTTTTGTGGGGCACTCTCAATCAGATTTTGTTCTTCTGTTTTATTTCAGGCCAGATTATTAGTTTGTCACCCACAAAATCATGTTAATTTACTTCTGTACGACGCTTGGTTCAAATGAAACCATTTCATACACTATCCAGATATAATCGGAACATTTTATAGAAATAAAGAAAGAAAAAAACAGAACAAGGCGCGATAATCAGGCACAAGTAAAGGAAAAATACAATTTTTATATTTATGACGTAATAGTGACGAAACTAGAGCAGTTACGGGAAGTCTGATTACTCTACCTTTCAGGCCAATATCCAAAACCAATGCGTGGAGGATTTCAGTATGATAAACCGCGAAATAAAGAAAATATGAGACGGTAATCACCCCTACCCCCATTCGGTTTCAATGGTGTCATGACCGGAGAACATCTATATGAATCCATGCTGGGGTCAAACGGGACTTAGTGGAAAGGCGGTTCTGGTCCAGAATTAAACAGGAGACATATATCTTTCAAGATTATATGTCAAATACCGCCAGCAATGTATTACTGTGAAAGAAACTGAGAAAATCGGAGAAAATATTCCCAAAAAATCACAAGAGAAAGGCTCCTCGAGCTCATGACGTCACTATGATGTGGTCAAGTTAGCTAGAGAAAATCTCATTATTTTAGCTGAAAGGTCATTATTCGGAGGTGAATTTGTGTAAGTTTCAGATCGCGAAGCGCAGGGGTAATAAAAATATGAGGGATGAATTACCCCTACCCCCATTTCGGTTTTAAATTTTTCAAAACCAGTGAGCATCAAACAATTGCATGTAGCATCGTTAGGCACCACCGTAGATATCTACATCAGGTATTTAATTGACCGCGAGATGTTGATCTTCCAGAAAAAGAAGCCAAACAAAATCTACGCGGGGGGTGCTACGGAATGACATGTTCTCGCGAGTGGCTACCGGACTATATAGGAGGAATGGATACTCTTTGCGACCGCACAATGACAAGAATAAAATACACCTTAATCCAGATATCTCCGTGTAAGTAACCACAAATAAGGATGGGCTAACTGTCTGGATTGGTTTCACGAGAAACTAAAGTCTTATAGTCTAAGGGTGACAACTCTAGGGCGCGTTGTCGTGTACTTCAGTTCTGATCTTCACATGTATCCCACAAACTGAATATTCTTCTAGGAGACTACAGGTGGAACAATTCTCACCTGAAAGTTTTAACCAGAATTAAATATATGATACCTGCAGCATGGGATACACGTACATTTAATTTGAATATATATATGTATTTTTTTAGCTCAATTTCACTATATGTACATATATTTATATTTTCGTATATTTTAGTCCATGGACCAGATTCGAAACTGGTACCACATGAGGTGGCAAATTCTAGTAATGTCTTTTGAAGAGGTATATGTCTGTAGATGTTATCCATATGTAATAACTGTTGCAGATGGGTAGCTTAAGGGTAGTATACCAAGCCTTTTCAACCCTACCCCTTTCCCAGTAATAAATCCAATCTTGAGGGGAGGGGTGTGGTAGCTCAGATATTTTTCTTATGCTTCCCCCAAGAGATCTAAAACTTTGCACACTTTGGACATAGGTGACGTCACAGTGACGTAATAACCCAGTAAGCAGTTTATTGTGTGTGGGGTTTTTTGTCCATTTTCAAATTGATTTTTTCAAATTCTGCTGGTACCGCTTCACATAGCAGATTCGATTCATATTCACTGAACATGTATTTCTATGTAGATCTTACTCATATGTGATAACAGTAGCAGATCGGCAACTTATGGGTAATTATAGCACACTTTCTTAACACTACCTCGCCCCCATTCTTTACCCAAATATGGGGGGTGGGTTATGGTTCCTCGCATATTTTTATCATTCTTGCTGCTAGAGGGCTGAAATTTTCCACACACTACGTTTAGGTCCTTGTTTATTGAAACCAGTAAACATATATTAACAAAATCCATTGAGAACGTCATAAAACGGAAAATCAGTTTTTGCCGGTCGTTTAGTCTATTTTCAATACATAGTTCCTATTCAGTTGGTTCCATTTGAGGTAGCAGATTCCATCAATGTTTCCTAAAGTGGTATTATTATGTAGTTGTTACTTATAGGTCATAAGCTTTGAAGTTCAGTAGCTTATAGGATAATTATAGCTCGTTTTATGAAACCTGGCCCTAATTAGATCCCAGACCAATATTAAGTTACAACTTCCAACCTTGGAACTGTAACTTAATAAGGGTTAAGGGACAAAAAGTCACCACACATGCCCAGTATTAGAGCGTTATTCGTGATTGCTGTATTAGATTCTCCACACTTCCTAGGGCTACATCTTAGCTAACTTCCGGTTCCTCTCTGAACTTCCGGTTTCTATTGGGGCTCCAAAATAGGGTCGAAATAAGTTACAAATTCCACTTTAGGCGATTGACCTATTTCTCGATGTCGCATATCGTTGCGACAAATTTTATCACGTAGAGGGTTAAGTGCGACAATAATGCGGAATAGTCATAGAAACGGCCCTAGCTAGGAAAAAAAATAGGACGTTTCTAGGCCAAAAAATGGGTAGGCCGGGTAAGCTCCACTATAACACGTTATTAGGTTAGTGAATAAAGTATAATTTTCAGATTATCTCAAAAATGTTCAAACGACCCCCTATCTTCTCCTTTTAGGGCCAGACACACCAAATTTGACAGGTCAATAGACACGGTGTTGGTGCACATTTGTGCCTACTTTTTGTGCTTAACTTAATTTCTTTTTCCTGCACCCTTTCGCCGGAAGTAGATATGGTGTCGTGATGGGGTGACCTCCCATAGATCCCAGACAAAAGAAAAGACATTTGAGAAAAGTTTAGATAATGCTAGACAATTGGATAACACTGTTACAATCAGTATCACCCTAAATGAAAAAGTAGGTCATCCTGACCTTGCGTTTTTTTTACCAATCGAAAGCTGATATACGCCACAAAAAAACAAAATTTCACAGCAAAAAAAAAAAAAATGGAAGAATTTTAAATTTTCGGTTAAGTTACAACTTCCATCTAAGGTTTAGCCGTTTTTAGCCGTTACATGAAGCAACCCAACATTTTTCGTACAATTTTGGCATAAAGTAGTTTCGAGGTCACTGAGTTCAAATCTGAGGTCAGATTTGACCTTGACCTTGAAATTGACCTTTGAAATTTTTGAAATCCATTTTTCAAGGTCATGGTCAAGGTCAAGGTCAAATCTGACCTCAGATTCGAGGTCAGCGACCTCGAAAATACTTCAAGACAAGGTTTGAGGTCAATTCGAGAAAACAAATTGACCCCAACTTCTTTTAACATGGTGAAATTAGGTCACGAAAAAAGTTTTACCGATTGCCTCCAAACTTTGACCTAAAGTATTTTCGGGGTCAATGAGTTCAAATCTGAGGTCAGATGTGACCTTGACCTCGACCTTGACCTTGGAAGATGCTTGTGTTACCTGAACTTCAAATATGTCTCAAGGTCATGAAGAAGGTCAACGACCTTCACATGTTTCATGACCATGACCTTTCGTCTACCGATCTTGACCTTAACTTTGACCTTGACCTCAAAACGTCTGAGACACGATCAAATTTCCTCAAAGTGCAGCTTTTATGTAAGGTCAAGGTGAACTCAAAGGTCAAGGTCATGATTCGATAGACAAAGGTCAAGGTCTTTGCATATATCAAGGTCATTGACCATGACCCTTTCTGACCTATGCCTGAGACAATTTAAATTTTTATTAAGTTACAACTTCCCAGGTAGTGTTAGGTACACTTCAAATTTGTCTCAAGGTCATGGAGTAGGTCAGAGGTCAACGACCTTGACAATATTTATGACCTTGACCTTTTGTCTGCCGACCTTGACCTTGAACTTAACCTTGACAACAAGAGAATTTGAAATACTGTCAAATGTCCTCGAAGTGCAACTTTCATATAAGGTCAAGGTCAACCCCAATGTCAAGGTCACGAATGGACAGGCAAAGGTCAAGGTCATGACATATGTCGAGATCTTTGACCTTGACCCTTTTTATTATTTAACCCTTAGGTAATAAATTTTTCCAATGTTAAGTTACAACTTCCAGGTTAACATTTATTGTGTCAAAAAGTCAAATTGACCTAGATTCAGGTCTAGTTTTTATCGAACATTACCCATCGATATCTCGTTCGAAAGCCCGACGAGGGCGCGGGCCGATAGGATTATATTCGGGCGCTAGGATCAATTTCTGTTCAAACTACGACACTTGACAAAAATGTCGCAATTTTTTGGGTCACGAAAATTAAGACCTCGACTCCAAACCTTTTACGCTTGAAAGGTCATCGGGCATGTACTACAAACATGAAAACACCTCTGACTTGTGACCTGAACTTGACCTTTACCGCGACCTTGAAAAAAATGAGGAATTTGACGAAGTCACAAAATCAGTACCATGAATCTTGGGTTGTGGTACAGTTCTCTGCAGCCTCTACTAGGACATGACCTAGAACTTGAGGTTGACCTAGAACTGACCTAGATAATGGACTTTGAAATTTTGGACAAAATTTTAAAAATCCCTAAAGATTACTTAAAATGTTTTGTAAGACAACCTTTATATGTCTGTATTACCTATTTTTTGTATTTCGATTCCGACCTTGACATTTGACTTCACGGTCAAATCTAGGTAAAAAAAAGGAAAAATGTGAAAAAAGCTATTTTTTTTATTTTTTCTTTGACATTGGGATCAAATCTAAGGTCACGAAACGAAAGCCCAGGTCAGGGTCAGTAACCTGTTCTGATGTCAAGGTCATACAAGGTCATACAGGGTCACAGTGGCAGATCTATTTTGGCTTTCCCATAGACTGTCAACCAAGGCTAATTGTTGAGGTCAAGATCGAGGTAATGGTCAATTCTGACGGCGGATTCGTGATCAGTGTCACCGATGATACTTTAGAACGAAGTTTGGATTAAATCCTCGAAATTTGGGTCGAAACACAAGTTTCGAGGATTTAATCCAAACTTCGACCCAAATTTTTGCCTAGGCCCTTGGGTTTTTTGGAGATCAAAATTCAACCTTACACGATTGACTTGAAAATCGTCAAATAAGTATTTTCGGGGTGGCTGATCACGAATCCGCTGTCAGAATTTACCTTGACCTCGATTTTGACCTCGAAATCGAGAATCGAAAAATTAAGCATGACTTTGACCTTGTCGGAAGGTCACAAGATATAAGCGGACCACCTTGACCTTTTGATATGTGATGACCCATTGACCTGTGCGTCGACCCATAACCTTGACTTTGACCTCCGACCTCAAGGTCAACTTTGTGATGGTGCATTCCGATTGTACTATCGCGTTTTTAAACCCAAGGTCAAAGGTCAAGGTTATGGGTCAACACCGAGGTCAATGGGTCATCACATATCAAAAGGTCAAGGTCGTCCGCTTATATCTTGTGACCTTGCGACAAGGACAAAGTCTTACCAAATTTTCGATCCTCAATATCGAGGTGAAGGTCAACCTCAAGGTCAAATCTGACCTCGGATTCGTGATCCCCAACCTCCAAAATACTTTAGTGCAAAGTTTGAGGTCAATCGGTGAAGGTCGAATTTTCGACCCAAATTTCGCATACGGTTAGGCTGGGACGATTTTCGGTATTTCAAAAAATTGTGAAAAAAAGTTTGAGGTATAGGTTAATTTTGATTACAGATTCGTAATCAGCTTGGTCAGTACTATTACCACATCCATTTTAGAACGAATCGAAGGCATAAAAATTTCGACCGCAAAACGAGTGAAAACCTGCTAAAAAAAAATCAAAAATTTGCCAAAAGAAAAGTTAAAGGAGTAGCGCAACGGGGATTGCAGTCCTGTACTCCGTTTTCGATGTGCTATCACACAAAAAAGTTTCAGGTCAATCGGAGGCAAAAAATATTTTGGCCCAAAATTTTATCAAGGCTATAGTCCAGGTTTTTTTTTGTGCCAAAATATTTTTTACCTCCGATTGACCTGAAACTTTTTTGTATGATAGCCCATCAAAAACTGAGTACAGGACTGCAATCCCCGTTGCGCTACTCCTTTAACTTTTCTTTTGGCAAATTTTTGATTTTTTTTAGCAGGTTTTCACTCGTTTTGCGGTCGAAATTTTTATGCCTTCGATTCGTTCTAAAATTGATGTGGTAATAGTACTGACCAAGCTGATTACGAATCTGTAATCAAAATTGACCTATACCTCAAACTTTTTTTTTTACAATTTTTTGAAATACCGAAAATCGTCCCAGCCTAACCGTATGCGAAATTTGGGTCGAAAATTCGACCTTCACCGATTGACCTCAAACGTTGCACTAAAGTATTTTGGAGGTTGGGGATCACGAATCCGAGGTCAGATTTGACCTTGAGGTTGACCGTGATCTCGATATTGAGGATCGAATATTTGATAAGACTTTGACCTTGCGACATGAGCAGACGACCTCGACCTTTTGATATGTGATGACCCATTGACCTCTGCGTTGACCCATGACCTTGACGTTGACCTTCGACCTTGCGTTTAAAAACGCGATAGTACAATCGGAATGCACCATCGCAAGGTTGACCTTGAGGCCGGAGGTCAAAGTCAAGGTCATGGGTCGACGCACAGATCAATGGGTCATCACATATCAAATGGTCATGGTCGTCGGCTTATATCTTATGACTTTCCCACAAGGTCAAAGTCGTACCAAAATTTTCGTTCCTCCATTTCAAGGTCAAGGTCAAATCTGACCGCAGATTCGTGACCTACGCCCTCGATATAGCCTTAGGACAAAGTTTGAGGTCAATCGGTGAAGGTCGAATTTTCGTCAAAACTTTCGCCAAGGAATTTTGACCTCCAGAAAAACCAAAGACCCGTTAATTAAATACCGTAAATAGTTTCATTGTAAGAAATAATCCTTCATCGAATGTTTACATTCAACGCGAAAGAAGACTCAGTTATTTTTTACCTGCAATAATATGCTATCGGGGCTCATTTATACTGTACTCGTCTTAAATGTCCTGAAGATTATCCGTCAAGATGTAACCGCTTATTATGTGTGGAAAGTGTTGAATTCATTAACGGCCTCTGTTACACAGTTAGAGATTGTGAATCCTGTGCAGTAACTCGATCCGAAGTGGTTATTACCTCACTAAACCGCGTTGTTATTAATACAATTCATAACCGTTTATCATCTTTTTATGTGCTGGGTGTTGTTCTATTTCGTATGCAACTATTGGTAATTTTAACTAGTACATAGATGCTCGTAATAGAGGATGTCGCCGAAAACGCTATATCTTTCTCCGGCTTAAATCAAATGTTGTGATCATGGTAAGTTGTGTATTGTGAGAGGGCGGCATATTGAGAATGTAATAAAACTGCACTGCACCAAGACTTTTGTTATTGTCATTTACTTCATTACTGGTATTGAGAGATTGATAGACCATCGGTTCGAAGTGGGTTTTAAGGGTTTTCGTTACCTTTCGTGTAGCGAAAGTCACCTGATATATCCCACAAATCCTACATTTATAGACAAATGGCATATCCGTAAAAACTGTCCTAAACTGCTATAATTTCAGTTTGACGTCCTCGCGTTTTTGAAATTGCACCGGATCCAGGGTGTTCTGGTAGACAGAACATCGTTCAACAGGATGGAGTATATAGAGTTAAAAAGTTTTAATACGCAGACCGCATTAGTTATACCTCTATAATTTGAGGGGTTGTTCGTGGTGTCATACTTTTCAAAAGTCAATGTTAATGTTAAGTTCAGTAATTTTTTTTAGAAAATTGATCAAAAAGTAAGCAAAAATGGCTTCCGACAAGAAGATGTCATTGTGACGTCATCATGACGGCCATTGTGCATTTTTGTAGGTTTTCTTGCAATCTCAGTAAACTCAGATATAATATCACGGAATATTCCCCTGATTTACCATCTTGGTTTACCTAGATTGGGTTTCTTGTAGAGCTTCACTCATAGTATAGAAATTTCAGCCCTCTGCCCTATAGCCCGGCGCACACGAGCCCATGAAATCGCAAGCAACAGCATATTTGAACGCGTGCGACTGAATATCTCGAAAATCGTCCCGTGTGCGAGGAAGTGGAAACAGGAGATTTTGTCGCAAGCAACAAGATCCAAAGTTTCAGCGTGTTTAATATTTCGGCGACAGAATCTCCGGATAAATTTGCGCCGGCGACAAAAGTTGCTCGTGTGCGGTGAACGGGAGACTTTGTAAACTTTTTAGCTTTCTCAAGCTAAACTTGAGAAAGAAATTCCATCTTGAAATTTGTTTGATTATTCGATTGGATGGTGGCCTCGCCAGAGTTGTAAAATAGAATCTCCCAAATGAACACCTGCCCTTGACGCGTGTAGATGTCACACAACCGCTAAAACATTTCAGATATACGCATGGTTCGCTGGATGTGATAGACACAAGTGTTATGGAAAGGCTTGGAAGCAGTTTAGCTACTCTGGTATATTATAGTCTACAGTGCGGTTTCTCCCTGGCTCCACTCGAGGCCTGGTAGGCCTACATATAACTTCCGGTAAGTATCAAAGGACCTCACATTTATTTTGATTAAGTAAGAGAAGACCAACTATATAATGAAAACACTAGATATAGGTTCATATATGTATAAAACAGATGCATTAGATTCCGCTTGACAGAATAGTTCTCCAAACAAATATTCCAGAATTGTTTCTGAGTCCATCATTTAAAATAATTGAGAAAATTGGAAGCGAGCAGAATTTTCAACCTTCGGCCTTGAAAAGCAGCAGTGATATTAACCGTACCTGGTCAGTGGGGTAGGGGGGCACCCTTGTTTCTCCGTTATGACATTTCGGGTCAATTTGCATGACGCCCCCCACCCCCCAAGCAGAGGATCATGGGGAAATTCAAAACGGCGAAATGGTACAGAAATGTGATATTTTCGTCAGATTTCTTCAAAATAAAATTCTGCATGGAAAAGTGCATAAATTGTATTTTATTTCATATGAGATTATTATTTACTAATTTATCATGCAGTTTTTGCGAAGAAAATATATAAATATTTTTTTTTAATCTGACCGAAAAATCGTCCAAAAAATACCCTTTTTTCAAAATGACGTCCAGATAGGGTTAAGGGGGGGAGATCAGGCCCTTTCCAAATAGGGCTATACTACACCATCAAGCCAGCAATGGAGAAAAACAAACAAACAAATGATTTAGTTTATGTCATTTACCATGTTTATTACACCAATAAATGAACAAGTCCTGAATATCAGCACATATATATACACATATATATCTAGGTACAAAGGTCAAATCCATTGTGTAAATTCAAAATTTACAAACAAGTTAGTTACAAATTAGGGGATTTGACAATAGAACTGGGATCCGAACAGCTCACAATTTGGTATTTTTACATGCATTTGATATATTTTACAAATTAGACCTCCTGGCAACGATTTTTTATCATGAAATCGAGGCAGAGATGATTTGGGCTCTTTAGAGAAAAGAGCCAATATTTATACAATTTCTGAACCAAACACCATGCATACTACTAACAACTATGTGCAAGAAAGTGCATCTTTTGACAAGGTACATCAGTTGCTGAATCTGTAATATATTTGACAAAACGAACATCTTCATCCACTTTGAACACACGTCACTTATACATTACTGGTTCTATCAAACAAATTGGTATAAAAATCGCCCGGAAAAGCTCAAGAACTTTGAGATGAAAAACAATGACGCCATGTCAACAATACTGATGATGGAAATACAAAATTTTAAACACGTGTAGGCCTACTGTCAATACTAAATTTTGTCACGGTGAGAGATTGTTATGGAACATCTAAGACGTATTATAAATAGGCAGGGCTTTCTTGTATATCAACCATTGATATCACTGAGGTATTACATGTCTTACACTGCCATGATTGAGATCACAGGAGCTCGTTACCATTGTTAATTAGTTAATAATTATGTTCATTTGGGCGAGGGGGGCCGAGGTCGTGCCGAAAAGGCAATCAACATCATTAGTCAATTAACAATGGTAACGAGCCCTGTGATTGAGATGTCCCATCCTGGTATTTCATGCAGGTGCCCAAAGCATCCTAGTTCTAGTCATCGCACATCACACCAAAAACCGCACAGATAAAATCACCCGGACAAAAATACTAAAGATCTAATCGAAAGTTTATACTTCACCAAACGTCATGTAGCAGGTCTGGTAATGTTTACAATAAAGACAGTGGGACAGTAGCGGGTACAATAAAATGACAAGTGCTTGCTTCGATGGACACCAGTGCCACCTAACAGTAACCACTGCAATTTGGTCTAACCCTATAACAGGCCTGGGTGAGTGGGGGGGGGGGGGCATGACTTTAGAGCTGACACTCCACGACTGTATAGTTTATCATATTAGGGGTCATTTTAAGCCTACATGCATTTGCATAACCCCCGAACAGAGGTTGATGGGCTAATTCAAAGTGACGACAATGTGGGGTACCTGAGAAAAGGTACAGCCCCAGAAAAAAAGGCCTGGACAGGTTCCAAATCGCCCAGGAAATTGATGGTGTGGATTTAAATCAGCATGGGGAAAACCAGCAACAGAAACCAGTGAACATGGGAACAGGTTGGATGGTGGATCAGGAAAATGAAATTGGTTGGTCTAACACGGCCACGATTTGAAATTATATCATACATTTTTCATAGCTGCCTCGTGAAAGAAGACTCATCATCTTAGACGGATACATTGGACAACCAGCTATATTCTCAGGCAATGTACATGTATAATGAACATGGTATTTACACATTGAAAGACTCCGATAACCAACACTAGTAGTATAGTATTAGTGAGCCGGTCAAGTATTTACAAGCATCGCCTGTAGGAGTTATTACTGTGTTCACACAGTTCCATTCGAAATAAAAAACCAGGAATTCTCCAGGAGTGAGTCAAGCTGATAAGGAGTATTTTCCTGGAGTGAGTCAACCTGATATATGTCTTTTTTCTGGAGTGAGTCAACCTGATATACATTGTAGGTCATTTTCCTGGAGTGAATCAAGCTGATATAGGTCATTTTCCAGGAGTGAGACAAGCTGATATAGGTCTTTTTCCAGGAGATTTCTAGCACTGTCTTATAGCACAATTTTGACATGCTTATTAATATGCGACCAGTTGATAGGGAAGAGATATTGGCAACTGTTGGAACTACAAAATTTGATTTTCCAGAAGTTTCCAGGACACAAATCTAAGTTTAAGCACTTTCCAGGATGGGAATAAAATTCCGGAAGTTATACAAACCCTGTAATTAAAGTTGATCATTTACTTTTACCTTCAGAACTTTCAGCAAGATTAATTCCATGAAATTCACTGAGAGTTCCAGTGGACTACAAAAACTGAGCCTGGGAGGGTTGTATGCACTGATCGTGTAGCTAAATTTACCAGTGCCAATGACAGTTCAAGATGCATTAACATGTGCAAGAAATACAATGCATCTGTAAAGTTCATTGGAACAAAACCAGTTACCCATAAAATGATACGGTGGACAGATAATAACAGATACAATTTTGGTGTATTCTCTGCAGACCCGAAATGTAGATGAATGCAGTCAACACAGTCAATAAAAAAAGTGTTGCACCACTTGTCATCTCATTTGCAAACACTGTACAAAATAATCATAGCTACAATCATATTTCAAAAGTAGCCATGGTCATTCATGGTCAACCATGGTCATCCATGATCTGGCATGGTTTATTCATGATCAGTCATGTTCATCCATGATCAGTCATGGTCATCCATGATCAGTCATGCTCATCCATGATCAGTCCTGGTCTACCCATGGTCAGCCATGATCATTCATGATCAGCCATGGTCAGCCATGATCAGTCATGATCATTCATGATCAGTCATGGTCATCCATGATCAGTCATGGCCATCCATGATCTGGCATGGTCATCCATGATCAGTCATGCTCATCCATGATTAGTCATGGTCATCCATGATCAGTCATGGCCATCCATGATCAGTCATGGTCATCCATGATCAACCACGGGCACCAACAAATATCTTCAACTGAAGTATACAGTTCATGCAACGATGTATTTTCTATGAACTTTGAATACTGCTGATAAGCCCAGAGTTGTCCTCAGATTCAGCTGTTGTCAGTGGATGCATACATTCTTTCGGCACACTGGTTAAAAACCATTCCAATTGTAACATGAAATCAATAAAATAAAAATTTAAAGAAAACAACAAAAAGCACAAACACAGCACAAAATGAGCAAAAATTACAAACTGTCAATCCACTTTAAAAAGCCACTCTTAATTGTTAAACTCCCACAATGAATCAGTTAAACATGGCCGATTTCAAAACAGTACATGTACAAGCACTTTGAGCAGGTCTCAATTCGTTTTCACAAGATAGAATAATCAATTAACCCTGAACCATGTGACCAAATCCTAAATATTACCAAAACTTTGATGCCTTCTTTCCCTTGAGCTTTCATAATACAGTGCCAGGAAATAAGGAATTAACCTCGGCAAAATAATTGCTGAGGCAGAAATAATAAAATAGATTTTACCTCAGCATTTTATTTTCTTCAGTCATGACATCTGAATTTATTTCTTGACTGACTCATCAAAGAAAATGCTGGGCAGTCATTTTGCATCCGCAATAATATCAGCATTTGTAATTTTTTAGGTTATTTGGGAGGGTTGATAATATAAATGCAAAGACAAGCCAAGACAACTAGGAAAAGGTTATATCAGATTTGAAAATTTGTGATGTTCTAAATTTGTGATGTTCTCATAGTATTCTAGGCAACTCTAAGGCAACATATATGCAATGTGCAGGAGATGAATTTTGGATTCAATCTAGAGAGGTAAACTTAATGAGTCCGCCAGAGGGAACTTCAGGTTATATGTAGATCCAAGAACAATTATGGATCATCGTCGGACAATCGTTGTCGACTGACCTAATAACAATTGCCAAGTCCAGTAAATTGTACTTTGTGATCATGGGCATAAATTGTAACCTTAATTTGATCATGTGATGTATTCTGAAGTGAAACTAACATACTCAATGCAGAAAGTCAACCAATCTTAATAAATTAATATCCTATCAATGCTCCCCAATTGTACATGTCGCTATATAGGATCTTACTTATTTCAATTGAATTTGACGTTCTGAGCGCCCATACAATGAATATTTAATAGCATTATGACATCATGGTCGCATCTGCACTAATCCACTTGCAGTTGTCCGGTTACCCCAATGTTTACACCAAAGACCAGTCCATATATCTACCCTGTATTATGGTGCCACAATGTCAGGACCGGGGTAACATAAAAAGACACCCCGCAAGCGTAATCTAATTCGGCTGAG
This sequence comes from Hanleya hanleyi, assembly GCA_036873755.1. Lineage (NCBI taxonomy): Eukaryota > Metazoa > Mollusca > Polyplacophora > Lepidopleurida > Hanleyidae > Hanleya > Hanleya hanleyi. The sequence continues at coordinate 61,785 of JAVTVY010020615.1, forward strand.
CCAACCAAAAATTCTCTATCATTAATGTTCCCTTCAAAGCACTATGAAGTGTTCTCAGCATTGGTTGACACTCGAGTTACTGAAAGCCTGTTAGATCCTTCAAGCGACATATCCAAATGGGTGAGCAGATAGGATTAAAATAGGATTTAGAAAAAAGCAACATATTAATAAGCATGTTTATTATCAGTCAGGAGACACACTTGTACAAGTGACTCTTTATCACCTCTTCAAGTGATTTTATCACAATTCCCAGTTTATATAGTTTTTTTTTGTTTTTCATTTTTTATTGATATGCAAGATGTATGCCATTATATTTTGCATGAATTGAAAAGAACTATTTCTCTGTTCTTAGAAAGACATATTACCAGATTTTATAAAAAAAAATCCTTATCTATGGGCATAAATATGAAGGAAAACTACAATCATTCTATCAACTTATACCTCTTGTATTGTAAAAAAATTATTCATATTGTGAAAACATTTTGTAAGAGGTAACTAATCAAACTAATTTTTTCTTTTGTTTATTATTGGCTACAAGCATATATTATTGTGAAGTCAGCTTGCACTCTTAAAGGAAGCAAAAAACTGGATGAAATCCCTTTTCTTTTTTTTTCTTTTTTTTAAACTCATTCATTATGGCTGTTCAAAAGTCATGTCTATACTGATGTTATGCAAATGGCAGTTTGAAATGTTCAAAATGGCATAAAATTTCAATTAATTCCTAGTGGAATAAAAAAAACAAAAGAACATAAATTGTAATATTTTGAGAAAAGAGGGCAATTTTTGTTTTGATTTATCACTTGGTACATAATGTGAATACCAGCATTCACTATGCCAAGTGTGTTTTATCTGAATCACTTGTTCAAGTGTGTCCACTGCTTGAAGTCGTTCCCACAAACATTGAAGAAAAATGAGCACAGTGAAATCCTAGTGTGTCAACATTACATTGTACATTATTTCAGATGTAGATATCTCATATTTAACCCAATGTGGGCATTCTTCTGTGTGATCTGCAAGACAATTTTACTCCAAAATAACATGAAAATCCTTCCGGTAGTTCTCTGTAAATCGCAGAAAACACTAAAATAGATGGGCAATTTGCAAGTTATATTTTGACATCATGGCGGCCACCTTGCATGTTATATTGACAGATCAGTGTCATCTTCTCCCCAAATACCATGGGAGGTATTGCCAATTTTTGTTTCTTTGGAATGGATTTTGATAAAATTTTAAAATAGAATACCACTTCTCAGATATAGAGGCAGTGCAAGGGTTTTAATACGCTGTTGTAGCATTTTAGTTTTGGCAATATTTCGCGCAAACCATCCAGAATATAGAGTAGTTTACAGTTCGATTCATCATATAATACAAGAAGTCTGTCAGAATGTCGTCCGAGGGCATTGACTCGCAAACTGTACTAGTTCACGAGAATAACACTGTCTGAGATCACCAGGAAGGGGAAGCCATTTACAGTTCCAGTTCGGGTAATGTTGGGGAGAGAAGCCAACAATATGACCGTCTCCCTCCACATATTATCCTGCTTCATCCAATTCACCAGTGACCAGAATCTCTTACCTCAAGCACATCAGGGCCATACTCGCTCTTATGCTTGTACATGGAGTATACTCAAACTTTGTACATAGAGTAGACTCAAACTTTGTACATAGAGTAGACTCAAAGTCTGCACATAGAGTATACTCAGTGTTTGTACAAAGAACACTCAGTAGGCCTGTAATCGAGCTTACTTCACAGGCCCTGTGCTCCGAATCCCGAAAATAGTACTATACATCATGAGTGGGGGGTAATGACATGGAGATAGTCTAGAGAAAACATATGAGCATCATCCGTCCAATGGGGGACCGAGGTAAACCATCGTCACCTCTGTATTGCCATAAACTGCCGACACTGATGGGTAGAGGTGCATGTCAGGGAGCCCGCGAAACGCAACTCCTGAAAACAGAGAACAGGCATTTAGTATCATGGTCATAAAGCATGATCCAAATTATTGGGAGGGAGGGAATTTGCCTTAATGTCACACTCAAGTTTGTTTCACTCATATGGTGACAGTCAGTTTGGTTGGTGGAGGAAGCCGGAGCACCCGGAGAGAACCACCGCCCTTCGGCAAGTAACTGACAAACTTTCAAAATTATTGGAAAGCAGGTGAACAACTATGAATATAAATATATCACATCACATAATAGCCACATGCTCAGACAGTCTCTCAGGTCCCAGTCATGTCAGTCATTTGTGGACATGGGAAGCTGCCAGGGACTTGATGCACCCCAGGAGGCGGGTAAAGAGAGAAGAGATGTCGGGGTATATGAGAGGAGACGGGTGAGGGGTAGAAAAATTTTCAGTCGAGAGATTCAAACTTCCTAATATGTTTCTGTTAAAAGTCATCAGTTTGCAGTTGACATCATTTAAAATATGATAACATTTAGTTTTATTAAAAAAAAAGAAACAATACTAAACACATAAGTTCCCCGATGGTGAAAACATTGTGACCAGAAAGGTATGGTACCGCAGCAGTGACTACGTCATCACACAACCACTGACAGACCACTCTGGCACCGCCACGGTACCGTTACGGTGAAGACATAGTCACCAGTATGATACCATACCACTCCGGTACACAATGTTTTCACCGGCGGGGAACTTCGGTGTGTATTTAATTAACAAATATATTCAAATTTTCAATATTTGTCAGTTTTGACATCTCCATCTTACATCATCTGAGGGTATTAAACCGTTTTGAACTGAATTATTCTTTCTGTCCTGTCCACAGACTCACCTAAAAATTCATAATTCTTCTCAAAAGCTAGTGTGTTATCTTCACAATCCAGTATAACCCGTATTCTCTCCCCGACCTAAAAAGACAGAAATCACCAATGTTAATCATGGGTCACAATAACGTGACAATAATACAGGTCTGTACCATAGATACCATATATATATCAATAACAGCATACCAGTACATACTCAATATATCTACCATCCAATCAGGCCATCCATAAACATGATAATAAACTTTGTGTTTCAGGTAACCCTACCTATGCAAAATAAAAAAAAAATTGTTTATTTTTTTATTTTTTATTTTTTGCTTCGAATTTCCAATGACTTCTTCTATAACTACAACAAATAACTATAACTACTTTCAAATTGGTGTATCATGCATCAAATACCATCCATTATTTAAATTTATTGATCAATTCCGACTGTCTAGTCATTGGAATTGATCAACTCTGCTTGACAGCCCGACACTCAAGACTTTGACCAGCGTATAACTGTCCGACAGCACTACAAGGCTGGAAATAGGTACCTGCCAAATTTTAAAACACCCAGGCTGCAGATCATGATGAACTACTCCAGCTTGAATCTCCAATTACAAAGGTAAAAAGGTCATGGTGCAGGACATTTCCCAAAATAGGGGTGACAAGTAGTTATGACAGGTGCTTATTTCCAGGCTTGCACTAGGGTTAAAATTTGATCATCCCTGATTTTGTGGACAAAATTTGGTTCCCATTTTGACAGGGCTGATCAGCCCAGGCCCTGTGAACGCTTTCATATTCAGCAAGTTCAAGGCTTTAGATAACGCTACTTTCGGCACACCATGATTTAGGCATGGGGAAAAAATTGTAGGCAGAGAAATGAGCCCGAATTAGTGAAAATATTCAAAGACCCCAAATTCTGGCAAAATAGGTAGGCTTGAGTCAAATATGAGGCTTATTGAAGAGGAATTGCCATGAACATAACTGAACATTGATTCTCAATGCAAGAAAAATATTTTTAAAAAAGAAGAAAAACAATCTTTTTTTGTTTTTGCTCTCTAATTTGAGCGTATCCTTTGGGCATAATGTTTAACACTGTATCTAGGGTGTAATATAAAGCCCTGGTATTAGAATAAATTCATGGAATTCGAACACAACGTTGTACATACATGTATGTTTAATTAAACAAACATGCCTCATCTTTTCTAAGTTTTTCTCTGTTTTAAAGATGCCCGGCATGCTTTGTAGTTGAAGCCAACTTGAAAGGATGGCATATCCCAGATGAAATTGAAAACAAGGAGACATCATTTTTTTCCATTATATTTTAATCTAATATTTCTAGAAAGACCTTGAAGATATTACTAACATACATGTAGAAGTGAGAAAATTTGAAGATTAAATTTTCACTTTTAAATTCAAATAATTCAGACATGTCAGATGTGGTGGTGAGACTATCAAAATTATCACAAAATTTTAATTGCCTGAAGAAATCAGAAAAATCAGAAGTATTAAAATCATCGTAGAGTGTAATAAGCACAGGTGTAAAAATAGTTGAATTTATTTGATCTTGACTCAAGAAAAATGCCTGTTTTACCTCCAAATCTGGAAAGTGTGTTTCCCCAAACAAGCAAAACAAGGGGAGCAACTCCGTGGTGACATTTTTCCAGTATGTTTTCCACACATACATTAACACAAAATCGGACATGCCAACAGACCTCGATATTTGAAAATAACAAGAGAGCTGGAATTATCAGTTGTATAAAGTGAAGAACATTTTAACTTTGTTACATGATTGAATGTACGTCCATTTAGTACAGTACTGTACATACGTATGCAGAAAATCCCTTCGCCCACACTACATGTGACATCAATCCATTTCCAGCTACAATGCATAAACCTAGATCATGTAATTGATGATAACTGTCCCAAATTACCAGAAGTGTAGTGAACTGTTATTTATCTTTTCTTGGAGACATTTAGTGTGTTTAAGTCCATTTATTAAAGGTGAAATGCAAAGGCTTTTGCATTTTTATGTTACAGGTATACGTCATTGGTATGAGGGAGCATGTGTAGTGCTGTGTGGGGGAACGAGTTGCACGGCATACTCTGTATGACCAGGTGCCCATTGTAATACGATGGAGTGCCCAATCAAACCAACCAACCACCCAACCATGTAATAAGCAGAAAGCAGAAATATTGGTCTATTCTACCATTGTCTACTTAGCTTGGTTTGATTTGAAGTTTCTGATGGCTGAAAATTCTTTAACTTTCGTAAGTGTTATGAAATGAATAAAGTCACCAAATACGTAAAAAACAGCAGCCAAGAAAATTTAGTTTTATATTCACAGAGATTTATCCATATTTCTCAATGTTAACTTAATGGGAGCCTGCCCCAGTGCGGTGGGGCTACATTTTGATGACTTCCTGATTTGTCTGAAATATTCTACACTTGATGTGTCCGCTCAAGATCCAAATGTTAACATTTGCTAAACTGGCGAGTGGTGAGCAATAGCTGACAGAGCGAACCGAAGATCCCCATGAAGTTGTGGAATGGGTCGGCAAGTGATACCAATAACCTTGATAGAATCCACCATTTTTGAAAGAGACATATGAGGAGAAGCAGTACAACTGTTGTGCAGGTAGGAGAGTTGCAGTCAATACTTATGTCATCTACATGTAGTTCAAATTTTTCTCTACATATGTAACACCCCACCCCCCTCCTCCCTCCCTGCCAACATACACAAAATATCTTTCAATGTTCAACTCCAGGGCCTTCATCATGTGGACATTATACTAACTGCATGACGACAAATAACATGTTTGCTGTATATAGTAATTAATGTCCTGATGTTGTTCCAGGAATTATATGTATTGTGGTATGTAAATGTATGTATTTGCATGCTAAAGATTCCAGCGGAGTTGTATATTATCTGAGACTATGCACGCCTGCAGACAGACTGTGAAAATATAAGCTTACATTCAATTTCTCACAGCCCCCCCCCCCCCCGAGACTGAAATGGACGTCGTAGAGAGACATACATTTCTGTGACTACAGTCACCGACCCCAAATCAGAACATGTGTGTTTTCCCATCTCTGCACATTCTCTGTCACATGACTTTGTTTTCTCGACTGGGTAGGCAGGGAATCTGAGAAACACGGACGTGTAGTCAAGTTCACGGAAATGTGCAGTGAAAAGATTGGGAAACACAGACGTGTAATCAAGTTCACAGGAATGTACAGTGAAAAGATGGGGAAAACATGGAAGTGTATCACTTTAGCAGGGCTTACTTTTCCACATAAATCCGGGAATCTGATTCCCGACAGCACTCGCGCAAAATAGTTCACGTAATATTTCAGCAATCTGTATACAAACAATAGCTTTGGATTCCCGCGGATTCCCATAGTTGATTACGAGAATCTATTTGGATTCCCGTAAATTTTGACAAAAAGCAAGGCCTGCTTTAGGGCCGATGATTGCATAGCTATAGAACCTTTGCCGTGTAGGTGGGCGTGGCTGTTCTTCCCTACACGGCTGTAGTTACTCCCCTTTACATTTCATACCACAAAGTTTTGACTTCGTTTCAGAGATTTAACAGCTGCACATACAAGAACACAGTAGCTGGTGATAACAAAATGTACCTCGTTACTCTCCTTGTAGTCTTTTGTCACTTCTCTTCAAGTTAGAACTCTCGGTATTCGGTACATAGTGTAAGAGGAAATATCGCTTTTCAACGTGACTTCATATGTTAGCATATGGAACAATGGCAGGCCACTTCTCCATTTGCTAATTGGAAATCCCGTAAATTCACCTCACTTCGGCTTACATGAACTATATGTCCGGTATTCCCTCATCCTTAAGTTATCATCAATTGTTCAAGATTCTCGGGGATTTAGATATAACAGCTGACGGCAATTGAACTGTCAGTCATGTAAATTGCCTTTGCACGGACTTTGCCAGAGATGGCGGTGTCATTGAACACAAGCCGTGGGGCGCATGTGTGATTTTTCAGGCGAGTTCGATGACAGTCCAACGCATGCGCGCATCGCTATCTTTGTTATGCTGAGATCCAAAATATGTTTGAAAAAACGGTGAAGGCGTGATTAAAAGATGATATGTCAAGAACGAGGAATTATTAACAGGTTGGGGAAAATACCTTGATCGAGGTATTATACCTTTATCGGGGTATTCTACCTCGATCGAGGTATAGGCCTATACCTAGTTTGGGGTATGGGGCTATGTCAACTTCAGTTTTTGTCAATTTATGGAAAATGTGGACATCCACACATACCGTGGACTGTATGGATCTTTCAACAACATCTATATGGTTTCATTGTTCCACGATTTTCACAGCAACTTATTGCTTCGTTTTATGCGACTAATCAATCAAATTAGCCACTCTAATATTTCAAAAAATGAAACATGGCTTCAAATGACATATTCGGTGAAATTTATTATGTAAATGAAAATGGCATGTGATGGCATACTTCCATCTCAAAGTCATATCCATGTTGCATGAATGTAGATGCACGGACTGATGAATAAATTTGATTAAATTGTCTGATGCAATGCTCAATCTCCTAACATGCATACACATGGCAGGGTCATAATACCCAGAGCAGAGGTCTGTTTTTTATGTGCACATGCTAGCAGTTTAGATTATGTATCTGTCAGTTGAACTTGATTTATTAACTAGGCATTGCCTCCCAAATCCTGCAATTTGCACATGACCTTGATATGGAAGTATGCCACCCCATGCTTTTTTCATTTACAGAATAAATTTCACCGAATATGTCATTTGAAGCCGTGTTTCATTTTTGAAATATTGAAGTGGCTAATTTGAATGATTAGTCGCATAAAACGAAGCAATACGTTGCCATGAAAATCATGGAATAATGAAGCAATGGATGCTGTTGAAAGATTCATGCAGTCCGGCATGTTTGTGAATGTCCACATTTTCCATAAATATATAAAAACTGAAGTTGACATAGCCCTATACCCCAATCGAGGTATAGGCTAATACCTCGATCAAGGTATAATACCTCGATCAAGGTATTTTCCCCAACCTGATTAAGTGTTGAGACTTGGCAGGCGGCGAGAAGAACCAATGTGGAGGAAAATGAGTTATAGTTTATTACTATTCGCTGCCGTTTTATTTCATGTGCAGTTCGGATATTGGACAATGTCATACGAAGTTCTATGCATGGGATGTATTGTGTATAGGAGTACCCTAGGCTGTGGTCGATTACACTGCCATTCGAGGCTACAGCCATTCCTGGGCTAATAATTGCGCTGCTTCCCATCACCATGAGAATGACTGGATGACTCACCTGATATTTTGGAGCATTATTTAACAGAGGGTAATTTCCCTGACTATCGCCGTTATGTATTAAATGATTATCTACGAGGTTCCAACCCCAGCTCTGATCGTCACTTCCTAGTAACCCTACATAACCGTGACACTGCATGGAGGAGTTTTTCGTCGCCAGTCCAATGACGGCAACTGTTCCTAACGGACCCTCCCACCACACCTCCCAACAGTGCCGACCAGTCCTAAAACCAATTTTGCCTCTAGCACCGTCCGTACTTTGCGCTACAGGGTTCCGATGCAACGTATAACCGTTTCCTTTGATGTATACATTCCGCGAACAATCCTCGGGATTCCAAGCGTGGTAAAAAGCACGTAGTTTCGCTTTGTACGTAGGCACGTTGCTGAGAATGTCTGATTTTAGGGCTTCTTCGGCCAACTTCCGCACACAGTGCATTCTCCACACATCATTGTTTTCATCGTTCAGATACCTGTACCACGTTTTGCACACCAGGGAGCAGTTTCTCAAGTCAGAGATGTCCAAATACGAGAACAACACCTCCAAAACTCGCGCTGGCAACTTCGTCGCCGCCATGACAGATGCGCACATGATCACGGAAAATCACGCGATAACTCAAGGCGAGATTTCAAAGTTACTACAAAAATGCAACCTTACGATACGATACGATATTTTTTTCGACCACATGCATTGAACATAGATCAAGGGGAGATTACTCCCAATAACATTTTAAGTGAACAAGAGAAACATGTGGAACAACAAGAACCAAACTCTTCCCCCTCCCCCTTTTTCTTTC